>OZ025215.1:1520000-1582500 GCA_964019055.1 Anthopleura xanthogrammica | reverse complement strand
TTCCTTCTCATCTAACCTCAACTGCTCCAGTACCTCCAGATGCTTTGACAATACAGCTTTCTTGATCGAAGCAAACTTATCTAATGACATTGTCTTATGATTCCTGTGATCTTGTTTCAAGCATGTCCCGCAAATAATTGCATCACAATCTTCGCAGAAGAACTCTAGCCTGAGATGAGGGTGACTTGTACAAGGATTTTCTCTTGTTATAATGAACTGAATATCTTCTCTCTTCAAATCAGCTAGACGAACGACCTTGTGATCTTTGATAAATACCGAATGGCTCTTCTCGCATTCATCACACATCGAGCGATCACATTCAAAACAATACCAAGAAGCTGAGGAATGACTCTCAGAAACAGAACAAACCCTTTCTCCTTCTACCAACGCAAGACCCTTCAACATTCTTGAATGTAGTAGACTTGGCTGTAGATCTTCGACGCTGCTTAGTTCTGGTAGAGAAGTTTGTGATTTGCATCGCGGACATTTGACGATGTTGACTTGGTCGACAAGCTCGGCGTGTCTTTTGATGCAAGGCTTACAAAATGTGTGGAAACAAGACAAGATCTTGGGTTCAGTAAGTGTATCATTACACAAGGAACATTGTACTTCTTTCTTAAGATCTTCGACAAACGATTCCATGTTTTCAGGAGTCGAAACGAAACTACTCGAGTGAAGGAGTTTTATGAATAACGTGGTTTGTCAGTCAGGTGATTATTAGAAACTAGCGGTTTCATAATGAAAGCGAATACTCCAGTTTCGAGTTCTCTTTTACGCTGTGTTAGCCTCAAAACCGTGTAATATATTCTTTTATTCAGTAACAGCCCGTGGAAATTCAAGAGATCTGTGTGTAAGGAAGACAATAAAAATACTTTGAAATTTCACGAGTTTTATCTAAATTTCTGCATAATTTACGCACAATTGAGGCTAACACAGCGTAAAAGAGAACTCGAAACGGGAGTATTGGCGACGAAGTGAATTTTGTGATGAATGAAGTGATCATGAGGACCTCCCTTTTATTAATAGCAACGCCTACTGGAGTGACAACAAATGATCATAATCAAGCAAACATAGTTGCAAGCGGAGATATGTCACGCAATATGTACCCGGGGGGGGGGGGGGGGGGACTCGGAGGTCGAAGGGACGGGGATGCTCGCAGTCCCTTTTAGGGGTTGAAATCGAGGTTTCGGTCCCGCTTAGGGTGTTATGAACGAGAATGCCCACCAGCTGAGTTTTGTGGTCCCTTTTAGGGGTTTCTATTTTATCTATTTTATACATTTTATTCAAAATCTATTATAAAAGGGTTCAGTTAACGATTTGTATATGACGACGTCGTCATAAACTCATACGAGCAGAAGGCGTTTGATGTTAATAAATTAAATCGAGAAACCCAGCCTTGGATACGTTTTTGCTTGGTCCCTCTTAGGGGTAGAATTTTATCCCTGCCACGCCCATAAACTGACAACACAGGTCCCTTTTAGGGTCCATTTTTAAGATTTTCGGCGAGCATCCCCACCCTCTTTCAATAGGGAGTCCCCCCCCCCCCCGGGAATATGTATTGCTACTAGATAGAAGTGGTGGCAATAATACATCATATGGAATATAACAACAGTAACAAGATAAACTTAAAGTGGAATATATTTATATCCATCATGTCCGTATGCTCTTTTATAACTATAAGAACAGTAATTAACAACAGTAACGAGACCCGGGGGGGGGGGGGGGGTACTCCCTACAATTGACTATACGGGGATGCTCCGCCCGAAAGGGGTACGTTTTTCAGGCCGCAGGTATAGAAAAGGGGTGGGATTGTGTGAATTTTGGTATAAAAAGGGGTAGCTTTTCTTCAAAAGTATATGAAAGGGGTACCTTTTTTCAGGCAAAAAAGTGTATAAAAGGGGTACTTTTTTGCTGAAATTTGGTATATCAAAGGGTAAGGGGTCGAGAGTCCGGGCGGAGCATCCCCGTATGAAACGATCCGAAGTACCCCCCCCCCCCCCCCCCCCGGTAACGAGATAAAATTGAAAGTGGAATATATGCATGTCCATCATTGATTTGTGCCTCATCGGGCTCCACCACAATGGGCAGATCAGTATTTGTCACCATAATAGGTGATTGGTTTTTGGTTTGTGCCTCGTTGGGCGATTGATTTGTTTTGTTTGTGTCAATGAGCGAAGACCAACGAGCTCTATCAGGCAGATAGGTCAGTGATATCGTTTCTGAGTCAGGGATGAGTCGTCTTTCAAGAGCATCCAAGTACATTTCGTCTCCTTCTGTTAAAATCTGATCGACTGTGGAAGCCTTCCATTGTGAGATCGGCCATGATTGAGCGCACAAAATGGCACAAAAACTCATGAACGAACATTGCCTTCCCCTGGAAATCTCACTAAAACGTTCGTCCCCTTGATGAATACTTCCAGCTACGAATAAAGTAGAGTTTGGCATGATAAATTGATAAATATAACAACACAAACCTGAGAAGTGAAACTTGAAATCGGGTAACCGATGCCAAAGCACATGGAAAGAAATATGCGCGATGTTGGCCACGCACAAATTGATGAAAAAAGTTGCTGATCTAAAGTACTGCATATTCGGAAATCATTCAAAGCCAGCCCGCTAGCTCGCCAACCTCGTCCCCAGGGTCCTCTCTTCTCGCTATTTCAAAATGGCGGGACGCTCGAGGGAAGACCCTGGTGGCGGCTGGTCACGTGGCCTCCAAGAATTTTGGAGGTTCGGACCCAGGCTGCTCGAGGGATCCCTTACGCGGCCTAAACTAACCCGAAAAGAAATTGGAACCCAGCGAAAACAAAATGGCGGAGCAATCGAACGTATACAAAAATACGACAGAAATACACGAACCTAATTTTGATTTCTCACGCTGTTCCTGGCTTTACGAAAGCTTTCTTTCAAAAAAAGTAAAGGCTACTCCATTTATCTACATCTCCATGGAGATGTTTTTCTTGTGCTTCTCCAACCAGGAGTGTAGATCTTGCCTCTCCAGCCCACACAGTGCTGAAACTTGAATTTCAGGAAAACTTCTATGGACTCTACCAGGGACCTCGTTAAAGGGCTTGAGCTTCCTCAGATCCTGATGGAAGGTGATTGTAAACTTTTCGTCAAAGTATTCTTCGAATTTATCCTGTCATGAACAAGCTTGTGATTTTACTTCACAGGACGAGAGATTTAATTTTGGATTGGTAAAAATATTTTTTTCAATCGTTTTATTAACCGTATAAACTGGCAAAGTAAAAAATCAATAAATATCTGGGTGGACAGTCTTAGATTGCTTAACAGAGTAGCTGTAGCTTTTATTTTGACTTTCATTTGCTTTTATGTACTTTATAGAATCTGAAATAAAGCTATATTTTAAATACTCATCATGCATTTTCTCCTTTTTCTTGTTTATTTGTTACTTTTGTTCTTGAAATTTAATATGATTTTTAAAATAAATCCTGCTTTGCTTCAATGTAGCAGACATAGCCTGTGTACAGCCACTCCTTACCCCTAACCAACTTTTATTCCCTTCAGGGGGTTGGGTGGGAAGTGGCTCTACTACACAGGCTAAGCAAACACTACTTTATACTGTTTCATAGTTATATCTCATGGGCTCTGCAAACATAAATGCAGCTCTCAAATTATTATGTGAGATTACAAGAGTCTAGAAACTTAGCAATACAAGAATCACAAGTACACATGTTCAAACAGTTACTACAACAAGTATGAGGATCCCTCTGTGAGATTTAAGAGTCAATAGATGGTGAACCCATATGCTTCAGCAGTGCCTCACGTAGGCATCCATTCTCAAGACGACAATATTCCCTCATCTCTGGGGTCATCCCAGGCACATTTGTAGATATTTCAGACCCATTGTAGTACAGGAGTGCCTTGGAGGGTTGCCAATCTCTTACGGCTCTGCCAATCTCTTGGAAGTAGGCCTCAATTGTCCTCTGAACTCCTATGTGAATTATTTGACAAACATCTGGGATGTTAACTCGAATACCTATAGCAACAGTTGCAAAAATTACTCACACTTTTTGGCTGCATTTTTTGGTTAGTTGGTGCAAAATTTACTTTTTCATTTTCTTTGTTTGTGGAGCATGGTATTGTGCAAACAGTTGGTTTTCTGGAATTCTGTTACAACCAGGAGGATAATATGATGATTCTTGCAAAACATTGAAGAAAAGTTTATAGGCATAACCACAGTATTGTAAAGGAAAAAAAATAAAAATAAGAGGGTAGGAGATGAGTTTGTCTTTCAGGGATTTAGCAATAGGAAGCAGTATGCCTTTATAGCTCTCAAGTCCAGATAAGTGATTCTTGTATTGCTAAGTTTCTGGACTCCCAAATAAACAAGAAAAAGGAGAAAATACATGATGAGTGTTTAAAATATAGCTTTATTTTAGATTCTATAAAGTACATAAAAGCAAATGAAAGTCAAAATAAAAGCTACAGCTACTCTGTTAAGCAATCTAAGACTGTCCACCCAGATATTTATTGATTTTTGAGAAGCACAAGAAAAACAACTCCATGGAGATGTAGATAAATGGAGTAGCCTTTACTTTTTTTGAAAGAAAGCTTTCGTAAAGCCAGGAACAGCGTGAGAAATCAAAATTAGGTTCGTGTATTTCTGTCGTATTTTTGTATACGTTCGATTGCTCCGCCATTTTGTTTTCGCTGGGTTCCAATTTCTTTTCGGGTTAGTTTAGGCCGCGTAAGGGATCCCTCGAGCAGCCTGGGTCCGAACCTCCAAAATTCTTGGAGGCCACGTGACCAGCCGCCACCAGGGTCTTCCCTCGAGCGTCCCGCCATTTTGAAATAGCGAGAAGAGAGGACCCTGGGGACGAGGTTGCTAGCTCGCTCGCTTGATTGAGATTTCCACGGTATATACAGCCCAGGAACACGCGTCCACAGGGATCCCTGTCGTGTTTAGTGTCGCTGCTCGCTTCGCTCGCAGCATTAAGCGTGACCTTGAAATGATGTCACGCCACGTGATGAATGCATAATTTATTTGGGAAACCATTAATTTTTATCGGCTTCTTATAATTAGCTGAGTTCCTGGAAGAAATGTTTAGGTTCTGAAAATACCTGATGAAATTTGTACTTCCAATTCGTTAGTATTGAGTGGTTTACAGTGAACATCACGTTATCCCTGCACTTGGAAGCGGTTTAATCGTTTGTAGACTCCTGTTCTCAAGTTTAGTGACACTTGGATCCCCGTTGGGGGTACTGTGAGGAAATCATTTCCATTGAAATAAGAATGCCAAAATAAACCCCTCTCACGTAACGTCAAAGCAGCTCAATTTGGAGGAAAAAAACAAAAGTATTTCAATCTCCTGAGAATTAGAACCTATTGTTTTATTCCTCCAAATTGTGCTCTATAGGGGTCTATATGAAAAATATCAAGGTGAAAATACAAACTTTAGAAACATTACTCTATGTTAGATATGGACAGGGATTTTGGGCATTAAGGTCCTTGTTTCTTGAATGATTTAGAATACGATATACAGAATTGAATTAGTTCTATTATACTGATATACACGTTACTCTAATATTTTATTTTATTCAATTCTTATTATATATATTTATTTAGAATCTTACATCTTTTCCTTCTTTCCTATTTTTTTGTCACTGAAAAGTGTTGGCATTGGGTAACCTGATTTGTAAGGGAAGTTTCATCCCTGTTCCGGGTTTACCCCATAGCTTTTAATACTAGCTTTGTATTCTATGTGAAACTATTAAAGTTTTAAATGATGCGCAGTAAAGATGACAGGGCTCTGGAGTTGAGTTGGATCAGGGTTTCCAGATACTAGCAGCACTGATATCCCTATCACTGATGCACCACTGATCCCTCCTTCCCCCTCCACCAAGCCATCTATTTGTTTTATATTTTCTTAGACCCTCCCTCCAGTCTACAAGTAGCAGTGGCAAAATGTGTCACACAAAAAAATTCAAAATTTGTAAGGTTACTAGCATATAGCATTTAACACATAGGCATATTATTGCCATTATTCATATACATACTTAATTGTATATTTATATACATATATTTATTTGGAATTAAGTTAATGTACTGTAAGTGCACAACTCCAAATAAAATCTGTCTGTCTGTCTGTCTGTCTGTCTGTCTGCCAAACCCTGGAATACCATTTATTATGTTATGCTGATTAATGGTATTGAAAAATTATAGCCAATTCTACTGTTTTTTCAAACCAAACTTATAGAGATAGTCACTGTCTCTTGTGAAGACTTGAACACGATGATTACCGCGGTCACACACAATGATGTTACCATCTTCATCAAGTGCTCTTCGTATGGTCTGTCTTCAAACAGGTTTCTATTTCTCCAAGCCCAGGTGAATTCACTTGTCGCATCAGCTCTTGATTAGGAACAAATTCAATTCTTGAGGAAGGAATATGAATGACGGCTGGAATATGATGAATTATATTTAACTGGTTTGTTATGGCTGTGTCCAACTTCTCATCGATTTGTCTCAGTATTTCGTGTTCGTTTTCTTGTAACATTTCGATGATCTCTTTTGTTTTGTCTTTGATTTGCTTTTTTGCTTTTTCTCCTTGTTGTTTTATCATGATAGCAGTATTTTCTTGTTGTTTTTTCTCCTTGTCATCTAATCCCAACTGCTCAAGAACCTGCAGATGTTTTGACAATATATCTTTCTTGATCGAAGCCAACTTATCTAATGACATTGTCTTATGATTCCTGTGATCTATCAAGCATGTCCTGCAAATCATTGTATCACAATCTTCGCAGAAGAACTCTAGCCTGTGAGGAGGGTGACTTGTACAAGGATTTTCTCTTGTTATTATGAACTCAATATCTTCTTTCTTCAAATCAGCCAGACGAACGACCTTGTGATCTTTGGTAGACACTGAATGGTTCTTCTCGCATTCATCACACATCGAGCGATCACATTCAAAACAATACCAAGAAGCTGAGGAATGACTCTCAGAAACAGAACAAACCCTTTCTCCATCGACCAACGCCAGAACCTTCAAGATTCTTGAATGTAGTAGACTTGGCTGTAGATCTTCGACGCTGCTTAGTTCTGGTAGAGGAGTTTGTGATTTGCATCGCGGACATTTGATGATGTTGACTTCGTCGACATGCTCGGCGTGTCTTTTGATGCAAGGCTTACAAAATGTGTGGAAACAAGACAAGATCTTGGGTTCAGTAAGTGTATCATTACACAAGGAACATTGGACTTCTTTCTTAAGATCTGCGACAAACGATTCCATGTTTTCAGGAGTTGAAACGAGACGAGTCGAGGGAGTTGTCTGAATGTTGTTTCGTCATTGTAGTGTGACGCAAGTATTTTCTTCAAAACTGCATAAATTAGAAGAGCACTCGGATCCCCGTTGGGGGGTACTGTGAGTAATTTTTTTCTTGAAGTGGACGATGACTTCCGGTCACCACACAGGTAGCCCAAGCTGGGTTTCTGTGGTGTCATACTATAAGAAAATGTATGGCGATCCTTAAAAACCTCAATAAAATCGTCAAAATGTGAAATAAAGTAAAGAAATCTTAGCTGACCTTTGAGAAGTAATAGCTTTATCGCCCTGCCTGGTTAGAATTCGGATGAAGCCAGTTTTAGCGTTTTTTCCTTTACAGTGGAGGCCTTGGTGTCGCATGTGAGTAGAGTCGTTTGTTGGTTTTCTCCTGTGCTTTGATGGTTTTTCCGTGTTTTCCGGTTTTCCCTATCTCTACAAAAATCAACTTCTAAACTCCAATTGGAATAGCCATGCACTCTGTGGAATCCACTGTTAATTCCCATTATTTTTTTCCCTCATTATTTTGCTTTTGGGGCTCGATCCGATTATCCAAAACAGACTTGTTAGACGTCTTTTTAGCTCCTCCTCTGAGGGGCAATTTAGCCCTCTAGAAATAGGGCAAATTCCGCCCTAAGATGTACCATATTTTACTCACCGTTCCGCCCACTTTAGGAGCTAAATCAGCTCGATTTTATTTACAGTGATACATCTTGTATTATTTTTACTCTGTAACTTGTTTTGCCTTATTTAGCATTACTGTGGAATGATGGTCGGTGGTGTCCAAAATTCCTGCTAATTTTTCTGCGTGCGCTACCTAATTCCAAGGAGGCTTTTCATTGCCTCAGTTTCATTCTTTAAGATCGGACCTTGGGTTATTTGAGGGAGTTGGGGCTCTCTACCCTGTATAATACACTTTATCCTCTCTCAGAAAGCAACAAAGAATTTATGCGGCCGTCTTAGAGCATGGGGTTGTGCATCGGTCATAAAAGGAGCAATGTGCGTGGGGAACCCCTACCCTTTGTTGGCCCTTTCGTTCCTCTGCGCGTGGTCACGTCCAGGGAAGGCTAAAATCCTCGCGCCAATAGATTTGATTACGGTTGCATGTTGGGCTGAGATTAATAATCTGATGGTAACCACACTTATTGGAGTGGTGCAAAGGTTTTTTTGTTTTGTTTCGCTTCTATTCTTCAGCCTTGGAAATGAGTGCAAACCACTTTTTCACATTTTACAACCCCCATGAACCCCTCTTCCGCCTCTCTTCCACCCCCCCCCCCCCCCCCCCCTTCCGTTTTAGTCAAAGTTTTAGTAAACGAACGAAGACGATTAGAAACGTAAAAGAATTCAAGACGCGGACGTATGAGATGGGGATATGTTAAAACGCCGGAGGCTTCTGTTGGAACCTTTCACCTTACACTATCCCACCCCCTTGCTAATAATACTCCAGTTTCACATTCGATGGAAACCGCTGTTTTTGAAGACCACAGACTCATTTGTACAGGCTTAGCCTCGTTTATAAGTCATCTATTCAAAGGCACCATTAAAAGTCCGTGGGATTGGTATTATTCAACTTGCACATTCTTTACATTACAGTTGGCTGTTGCTAATGATTTGCATAAGTCAACCGTAATGTAAAGAATGTGTAAGTTGAACAATACCAATGTTTTGAAATCCCACGGACTTTTAATAACGTCGTTGAATAGATGACTTATAAACGAGGCTAAGCCTGTACAAATGAGTCTGTGGTCTTCAAAAACAGCGGTTTCCATCGAATGTGAAACTGGAGTATTCAGATATTTTTTGGTCGAAACAGAAAGGCGGGAAGCGCTTACGAAGATTGGTTTCAATTCAAAGTGTTAACTCTGTGAACTCATTTTCTATTTTGGCGATAAAATTGTTTTCATTATACAGTACAAATATAGCGATTATAGTGGTGATAGTATTGTGTAGGATACTGGGGCACGTCACTTTGTTCAAGGCTTATAACTTTGATTTGACGGCCTTCGGTTGGAACTGCCTCATCTTCATAGCGAGACCCATGTTACCTTTAAGCTTGAGATGACCTTTAAAGAACGCCTTGAGAAAAAGGAGGGAAGAGTTACTACATTGGATGAGTTTGGGAGGAGAAGGGAAAGGGAAAGAAAGAGGACAAGGACAAGGACAAGGACAAGGACAAGGACAAGGACAAGGACAAGGACAAGGACAAGGACAAGGACAAGGACAAGGACAAGGACAAGGACAAGGACAAGGACAAGGACAAGGACAAGGACAAGGACAAGGACAAGGACAAGGACAAGGACAAGGACAAGGACAAGGACAAGGTTGAGAGAGAGGAGGAGAAGGAGGAGGCAGTAAGGGGAACAGGCGAGGGAGGGAATGACTTTAAACTTACAGTCTGTGGGTTAAGTTTTCCTGTCATTAGCTTCAAGAAGTTATCATCGCTTATTGTTATGGTAACATCGGCTTTATCTAAAACAGATAAATGTAAAAAAAAAAAAGAACTTTAAAGGTCGTCTGATTACTCCTGGAGATCACCCTAAGAAGAAAATAATACAACAGAGGCGGGTACCTGTACATCATTGCTGTATATCAAAAATCCAGTTTAGTAGGCTATAATCTTACCATTACCACCAAATTTTACAGCCCCTTTTCCATTCTTGGCATCCACTATCCACACGCCTTCTTGGCCATTTGGTCCCTTCTGGATCTTGAAACAAAACACTCCTTTGACCTTTTTGACGTAATTTGCTCCATCCTGCAGAGTCAAATATAACATGATAATGATGATCATGATGCTGCTGATGATGATCACAATGCTGATGATGACAATGATGATAATGCTGATAAATGATAATGGTGATGATGATAACAATTCTGCTGCTGCTGATGATGATAATGTTAGTAGCGTTGGTAGCGGTGGTGGTTGCAGTTGCGGGGGAAAATATTTTAGATTACTTCATTTTTCCCCCGGAGCCTCGTCTTGAATTGCTTTGTGCGTGATCACTCAACCAGAATATCGAAAGTGGGCTATTGTTTTTGCCCTCATTTCTACTGACCTTCTCCATTTCTTTCTGTATCTCATCAAAAATGGCTTTGGCCTTGAACCCCTTAGGAGAGGAGGCTGACGTGTAGGCAGACACTGGACGAAACCTAGAGAAAAAATAATACATATATTTCAAGTCCAATTGATCCTATCTTTTATACAGCTATTTCAAAAAAGATTGAAGGGGCGATGGCGATCGGTGATTGGCGATGCACGCCTATTGGCCTATTCAGACAACAAACTCATTATTCAAATTATTCCCTATCTTGTTTATACAAGAGCAGTTTTCGTACGAATGAGAAATGATACGGCAAATTCGTACCTGTACTATAACCGTACCAAATCTTAACGTAATCGTTAATACACGTTTTGACTCGATGAATACTTGAAGACCATGGGAAGCCTTTCAATGTTACGGCATGTCGTACCCTGTATGTGCTGTAAGTCAGTACCGTATGTTTCACACTTATACAAAAACAGCCCAAGTAACTTTCATTCAAGTGCATGCACCTAACCTCTGATACAATACTTTCATTATTCATTCTACATGAAGTGAATAGTTGAATTGTGAAATATTGTTCTATTTCATTGAGTGTTGCGTTTTCAAGTTATAAAGATTATATTTCCAATATGTTAATGACTGTGACGTCACCGCAGGCTTTTGAGTATATTTGTTTTATTTGTAATACTAAACACTGGCCATTATTAGACACCAAATTTACAGTGAATATTATGGAAACCATGAGTAAAATGATGATGCTTTTTAAATACTGTTTGCGTGAACCTGTTAAATTTTGTATATGACGTCACGGTCATTAACATGTTGGTATAGCCTTCATAACTTAAAGACGTAACACTCAGATGACGAAATAATTCAACGTTCAGCTATTCACTTCACGTAGAATCAATACTGAAAGTATTGTATTAGGGGTGAGGGGTTAGGTTAAATGTTGACAATACCTTCTCTGAGGGAATCCAAGTCGATATAAAGCAACAATAACAGCGCCTCCCAAACCCAAGTTATGCTGAAGTCCAAGTCTCGCTCCTGATACTTGGCGTTTGCCACATTCACCACGGAGCTGAAGACATATCTCCGTACACTGAGCCAGACCTTAACAAAAACAAGGATAAATAAGCTTTGATTTCTAGTAGAGGGTTTCCAATGCCATAGCAAGGGAGAGCCCCATACACTGTGTCACACTAGTAATAAGGTACATGTTGCACCAAGAGGGTGCTCTATGCCATAGCAAGGGTGAGCCCCATACACTGCGTTACACTAGTAATAAGGTACATGTTGCACCAAGAGGGTGCTCTATGCCATAGCAAGGGTGAGCCCCATACACTGCGTTACACTAGTAATAAGGTACATGTTGCACCAAGAGGGTGCTCTATGCCATAGCAAGGGGAAGCCCCATACACTGTGTCACACTAGTAATAAGGTACATGTTGCACCAAGAGGGTGCTCTATGCCATAGCAAGGGTGAGCCCCATACACTGTGTCACACTAGTAATAAGGTACATGTTGCACCAAGAGGGTGCTCTATGCCATAGCAAGGGGAAGCCCCATACACTGTGTCACACTAGTAATAAGGTACATGTTGCACCAAGAGGGTGCTCTATGCTATAGCAAGGGTGAGCCCCATACACTGTGTCACACTAGTAATAAGGTACATGTTGCACCAAGAGGGTGCTCTATGCCATAGCAAGGGTGAGCCCCATACACTGTGTCACACTAGTAATAAGGTACATGTTGCACCAAGAGGGTGCTCTATGCCATAGCAAGGGGAAGCCCCATACACTGTGTCACACTAGTAATAAGGTACATGTTGCACCAAGAGGGTGCTCTATGCCATAGCAAGGGGAAGCCCCATACACTGTGTCACACTAGTAATAAGGTACATGTTGCACCAAGAGGGTGCTCTATGCCATAGCAAGGGTGAGCCCCATACACTGTGTCACACTAGTAATAAGGTACATGTTGCACCAAGAGGGTGCTCTATGCCATAGCAAGGGTGAGCCCCATACACTGTGTCACACTAGTAATAAGGTACATGTTGCACCAAGAGGGTGCTCTATGCCATAGCAAGGGGAAGCCCCATACACTGTGTCACACTAGTAATAAGGTACATTTTGCACCAAGAGGGTGCTCTATGCCATAGCAAGGGTGAGCCCCATACACTGTGTCCCACTAGTAATAAGGTACTTGTTGCACCAAGAGGGTGCTCTATGCCATAGCAAGGGTGAGCCCCATACACTGTGTCACACTAGTAATAAGGTACATGTTGCACCAAGAGGGTGCTCTATGCTATAGCAAGGGTGAGCCCCATACACTGTGTCACACTAGTAATAAGGTACCTGTGGCACAAAGAGGGTGCTCTATGCTATAGCAAGGGAGAGCCCCATACACTGTGTTACACTAGTAATAAGGTACCTGTTGCACCAAGAGGATGTCCTTTTGATATAAGCCCACCACTTGGATTAATAACATATTTTCCACCATAAGTATTGTCCCCACGGTCAACAAACTCGCCTGCTTTGCCTGAAATATTAAATGAAATTATGAATCTTGTATTTTTGAGAGTCTTTTTTTCTATTTATTATCTTTTTTTTCTTTCTTTTTTTGTTTATGAGAAGCAAATTCCAATAGGACATTGTATTGGTTACAATACAGTTGACAAATTATTTGCTTTTAAATGAGGCTGAACCTGTAAAAATGAGTTAATACTAAAGGACCACAATAACATTTTCTTTAAAGACTGAGCAAGGGGAGTAGTCAACCTCTTGTACATAGACCATGAAAGAAATATTTCGTCCACTCTATTTGCTGACGTTAATTGTTGTAAACCTGTATTTTAACAATACGTTTAAGATGACCGCTAAGGTCGAAAGCTCGGTTTTATTAATTGTCGAAATCTAGGGTTGAGGTAGCTTTTTATTCATTGCAAATGTCTTTAATCATTGTTTTATGCTGGAGCTTTTTCGGATAATTTGCATAGTGTTTTTTTAAAGCGGTATTTAGTAACACAACTCTTCCAGCAAATTCCTCAAACATGACCGGTCAAGCAGCAAAATTTCCAAGAATGATAACAAATCAACTACGTAGCAAGATATTCAATAATGGCTTCGTCAAACACATATGTAGAGGACTTCGAGAACGAGTTAACTTGTTCCATTTGTCACGATATATTTACTGATCCTAAAACTCTTCCCTGCCTTCACAGTTACTGTACAAGATGTATCACTCTGTGGTATCAGACAAGCGGGAATCCATTCAAAAATCATATGATCTGTCCAATGTGCAACACGACGATACCTGTGCCAGACGGCGATCCTTCGAAGCTTCGTTCTTCATTCTACTTCAATTCTCTTCTGCAGTTACTTCACGCCATGAAAAGCAACGCAAAACAAGCAGAATTACCTGATTGTGTCAGCTGTGAAAAACCTCAAGTTCTGGTTGCATTTTGCCCACAGTGTGATGGTTCGATATGTGAAGAATGTGTCAAAACCCATAAGAGCATCAAACAACTTCGAGATAAACATCAACCGACGATGTTTAACGACTTTAAGCAAGAAAACGTTACCAACTTTATAAAGAACAAAATCTTCTGCAAAGAAAAATTTCATGAGGAAAACAAGCTTGAATACTTCTGTCAAGAGGATAGTTGTAAACAATGTGTGTGTCAAAAATGCGCTACTTTATACCATCAAACCCATCGAATGCAGAGCTTAGAGGAAGCTGCTCAAGAGATTGAGGAAGGCCTGCAACAATATATCAATGGGGTTGAAGAAAAGAAAGAAAAATCTGGAGAAGAATTGAAACAGTCCAAGCTAAATAGAGAGAGGATTCAAAACGAGATTGAGTCGGCAAAGAACGAGATTCGTCGTGCAGAAGAAATGATTTGCAAGATGGTGAGAGATCACAGTACAGCGATGATCAGTGAACTGGATCAGACACTCAATGAACAAACTGCAGCAAACGATCAAGAGCAAAAGGATATTAACAGTAACATTAAGCTAATGTCAGAGCTACCACGTCAGTGGCACACTTTAAAGGAAAGAGGAGTACCATACGAGATGTTAGAAAGCAAGGAAGCATTTCAAAAGAGAAGCCATGTTTTGCTGGAAACACCTTCTGTCTTGTCTAACAAGCCAGTACAGCGTGACATTACAGTATGTTACGTGACAAGTAAGCAGTTTCTCCAATCGTTGCAGGACATTGGAAAAATTGTGAAGAGCGTGACGGACCCTGCTCAGTCCAAAATCGAATCAATAAAGAGAGCTCCCCGTGGCTTTAATAACGAGTGCAAGATAATCACCAGGAATACAGAAGGAGAAGTTTTCCCTACAAGGATTGAGTCGATCGATGTTAGAATCAAAGATGTGGAGGGCAACGAGGTGGAAAAGAAGATGTCTGAAGAGGAAACTGGAAAATACCGTGTGAGTTTTAAGCCGCACAAGACTGGATGGCACGAAATCCACGTGAATATTGGAGGAGAAAGGATCAAGAACTCACCTCAGAATGTAGACATAGCAGATGTTACGAACACGCTTGAATCTGAGAAAATATTTGGAGAAGAAGGAAACTATAATAGAGGACAGTTACAAAGCCCACGTTCGATGGCAATCAGTGATAGCGGAGAGATAGCTGTTGCTGATCGCGGTAATGATCGAATTCAAATATTCAGTCTTGATGGAAACTTCTTGAGGGAGTTTAACAAGGCAGGATTAAAAGAAGGTAAACTGTATCCATTTGGAGTGGTCTTTAATGAAGACAGGATAATTGTCAGTGATGGTGCAGAAGGTAAAGGGAAGATACAGGAGTTTGGCTTGAACGGCACTTATGTAAGAACCATCTACAGACCTGAGCAGTGGTTTGTCCCGCGTGCAATGTGTGTTAACGATGAGAAAAACATCGCAGTGTGCTGTTTGGGAAACGAAGAACTGAGTATCAAACCATGTATCAAGGTGTTCAATAAACAAGGAATAGACTTTGATATGCCTGATAATAGTGAACAGCCTTGGTACCTCACCTATGGTAACGGGAAATACTTTGTGTCTTATTTGAACACAAACTATGTTCGTGTTTTTGATGTGAATGGAGTTTTCTTGTACAAGTTTGGAGAGAAGGGAGAAAGAGACGGTCAGTTTGATGGTGTACGTGGTCTGGCTGTTTATGGTCCAGGCATGATTCTTGTCTGTGATAGTGGAAATCACCGTGTTCAACTTTTCACACAAGAAGGTCAGTTTATAAGTTCATTTGGTAGTCGTGGTTCAGGTGTTGGTCAGATGACGCATCCTGTGGATGTAGTAGTTACAGCTGATGGTCGAGTGTGCGTGTTGGAATGGAGTGGTAACAGGGTTCAAATATGGTCCTAATTTCCCATTTAGATAATTACATAAATGGAAGAGAACGAGAACACAAATCAAGAACATGAATTCCAAAGGTTTCAATCCCACAAACCTGGTGATAATTTTTGCTCAATAATAATCAAAGACTGTAATTTTTTAATACGAAAGAAAACTAATGAGTAAACTAGTTCGTGCTCCATCAAAACACATAATTTAGGGTAAGGGTTATGTCTACAGTTATTAGCCGTTCCGAGGTTGAGGAAATAACGGGGTCGATTTGGCATTACAATGCATCGTGGGACTGTTTTAAAAAATCTATTTCCAAGAAAGCGTCGGTTTTCGTCCTACAATGCACTGTAATGCCAACTCGACCCAGTTTTTTCCTCAACCTCGGAAAAGCTAATACATTTGTGTATAAAGCATTATAAAATGATGGACATAAATAAGTCGAACACTGTATAATAAAAAGATACACTTGACTGACGTTTCGGACGTCAGTCCTTCGTCAGAGTAAAGACAGACCGTCTGGCTAAATAAACTTTTAATAATTTGGTGTTCAACTTATTTATATCCATTATTTGTAATTTTCATTGTTTGACTTGATTTATAGAGTAACCGATATATTTGTATTGCATAAAAGCGAAGGCTTTTCGCTGAGGTGCTTATTAATTCGTTTATCTTGAGTTTATCATAAATTAAGTTAGCCTCCTACGCAGACGCTCTTAGGGTCGTCACGCAATACTTCTCTGGAGAAACGTTGCGTGACGACGTGACGACCCTAAGAACGTCTACAAAGGAGGCTAAACTTGAGTTTATGCTAACTTGAATTAGAACTTTAATTTTAATTACTGCCAATTTTTTTTACAAATAAATAAATAAATAAATTTACAATTGTTAAATTCCTTATTTTGGGGTACATGCTAATTGTAACAACCCAGGGGCTGATCTACACAATTAGCTAGTTTGTATTAATAGGTCTACTGGTATAGGTCAGGAGTGATTAGCATGTAAATAGGATATAAATATATAATAATAGAATAACATATACATGTAAACACACAAAAATGTACTATTAGTTAAATATAGAAACTACTAAATAAAGAAAAAAATATGTGAGAAAAAGGAAAAAAGAGGTCTTTCATCATTTGGTATCAATATTTGCTGACAAAAACAAATGACCAACGATACACAATATAATTATGTTCAACTGCGAGTTGAGTTATGAAGTTTTAGCAGTGGCATCTCTACAGAATATCTATTCATCCAATGAAATTCCAATTGAAATTTAGAAGTTAATTTTTACGGAGGGAGGAAAACTGGAGAACCTGGAGAAAAACCCTCGAAGCACAGAAGAGAACCAACAAACAACTCTGACATATGACAACAAGCCTGGTGGGACTCAAGCCCGAGTTGCATTGGTGAGAGGTGAGTGCTCTTACTGCTACACCACCCATGCTTTACATAAAATTGAGTTGCGTGCACGTGTCCTGAATAATGATTTATAAAAGAATGTTCCTAAATAGTACCTTTTACTAATTCGTAAAATGCTGCTGTGTTCCTTGATTACAGACTCATTTACTCAGGGTTAGCCTCATTTCAGCACCAAAATTTTCACAAATACCAATTAAGGAATAAAAATTGCTTTGCTTTTATAAAATAACTAACTTTTCGAGAGAGAAAAAAATGATGTGAGCATGTATTATGCTCTCATAAAACATGGCTTTTTGACCAATCAGAGCGCGCGTAATATCAAAGTTATTTTATAATTAATGGTAAAATAAATAATGCACAACTTTAACAATACAAACACTTTGAAGTTCCGAAGACCTTCACTGGAACACATGAATATTATACACAAAATATCCATGAATTGTGTAATCTTGAGCAAGAAAGGTTTTTTTAGCTGGAGTATTGGGAGAGAAAGAGTATATTTTCTCTTACCTTCATCACAGAGACCAAGCGCCTCGTATGTTAGCAGCTCATTCGTGGAAAAACAGTCGTGGAGCTCTACAACATCAACATCTTTCACGGACAAGCCTGTTGAAAATCAAAAAGTTAAAAAATTACATCACAGCTATGACCAACAAAGTATTTAGTTTTAAATTATTAATAGTAGCCATATTTACCTTGAACATCATTATTGATACCATCATCATCAGTAACATCATCATTACCATCACCATCATCATTGATACCATCATCATCATCATCAGCAGCAGCAGCAGAAGCATCATCATCATCATCATCATCATCACCAGCATCACCATCATCATTGATACCATCATCATCATCATCAGTAACATCATCATCATTGATACCATCATCATCATCATCATCATCATCATCATCATCATCATCATCATCATCATCATCATCATCATCATCATCATCATCATCATCATCATCATCATCATCATCATCATCATCATCATCATCATCATCTTGATACCATCATCATCATTATCATCACCATCACAATCATCATTGATACCATCATCATCACCACCATCATTGCTTCTAACCTGTTTTGGAGAAAAGTCTCTCAGAAGCTGCTTTGGTCATGTCATAGCCAACCTGCAATAAAAACAATATTATTAAGAATACTCAGAAACTGACATGAAAAGGTATAAGCCCAGAGCTGCTAATCAGGATTTTAAGGTATTTAACTAACCATTTTGATGCAGCTTTTGTCCTCAAAGGTACTCCTAAAATCTGTAGCCATTTCAATGCCAACGATTTCCACAGCCTTGGCTTCCAGATGATGTTTCTTGACAAAATCTTCACTGGCCAGAACAGCAGCAGCACTACCATCTGACGTAGGACTGATGGATAGAAATGAAAGTTGATTGGCACCTATAATCTTTTTTTGCTCTTATTAAAGTATATATATGAAATGATTTTTATTTTTTGGTTGTTTTAGAAGTATGAGAGGTCCTGAATTCGATTGTGATATCAAAATCATGATTAAAAGTACCAAGAACCATTTTTGAACATTGGTATAGTGCAAGCATTATAAATTAACAAAATGACGTCACAAGGCCTAGTCACATTGTCATTTTTCAAGGCATATAGCACAATTTCAAAACAAAAACAGTGCTTACAAACATTTTTCATTAATCATGCTGTATGCCTTGAAAAATATGCACTCATCGTGCGACCAAATGACCATGTGACTAGGGGCCCCTTGTGACATCATTTTGTTTGCAACCCATTAACAGCACTGTAGTCTTGTAAGTGGATCATACACCATGGTATATATACCAAGGGGAATATACCAGGGTATAAAGTTTACTATGATATAATGTGAATATACCATGATATATTGTTTTAAATAACAATAAGCCATTACCAGCAGTCTTTAAGTGGATCATACAGCATGGTAGAATATACCCAGGGGAATATACCAGGATATAAGGGTATGATATAATAGAATATACCATGCTATATGTTATAACAATAACCCATTACCAGCACTGAAGTCTTGTAAGTGGATCGGACACCATTGGAGAATATACCCAGGGGAATATACCAGGATATAAGGGTATGTTATAATATGAATATACCATGCTATATGTTATAACAATAACCCATTACCAGCACTGAAGTCTTGTAAGTGGATCATACACCATGGGAGAATTCTTGATTTCATTTAAAGTGTATTCTTTCTGGAACTGGGAATTTCTAAATTAATAAATTAAAAATAATCATTAGTTCAAATCATGGAGAAAATTAAAAATAACAAACTCATTCATTTGTTTTGTCCTCCAAATTGAGCTGCTTTGACGTCACATGAAAGAGGTCTATATATACTGTCAGCATGCATGGCCAAGTGATGGAAGCACAATGAAATTTAAAATCTATTCTTCTTTACCACTCTGAGGTGGATGGAAAGCCTTTTAGGTCTAGGACCCAGTTACAAGGCAACCGATAGATCAAATTCTGAGTTTAGAAGTTGATTTTTGTGGAGGGAGGAAAACCGGAGAAACCAAGGGAAAAACCCTCGAGGCACAGGAGAGAACCAACAAACAACACTTACTCACATACAAAACTGAGCCAAATGGGGCTCAAACGTGGGTCACATTTGTTAGAGGCGAGCACTCTTAAATGAGTCCCCCCCCCCCCCCACCCCTTCAGTTGAATGTATCCTGGAGAATGCATGGGAGTGAAGCAATTTTGTGCTAAAAGTTTTGTTTCCATTAGTTCCTTCCATTTTTGCCCAAAATTGTCTAGATCTTGTGCCCACATGTGATACTTTTGACAAGGATCAGAATCAACCTATTCCAATTGACTTACGGATTGTTGACAGAGTGTAGATGGTTCTTGTATGCTATTTTTGCAAAATGATCAGGAGATGTTCCTAAAAAATGGAAAAATGAAGTATCTCATTTTAAAATGTTGGAAAAATGGCATCCACTAAAACAGCCACATGATTTAGCATGCATTCTACTAGTTACAATTTTTTCCTTACAGCCTCAAAAAGGCCAATAAGCAGCTACAGTTAGCTACCATTCTTGGTGGTGAAGAAGGAGACATTTCGTTCAATCATTTCCTCCTTCATTCGTTTTTATTGTCAGTGTTGACCATTACCCTTAAGCTCCTCACCAAGTTACATGTAATTATTAAGTATTTACCATATTTCTCCATGTGTTCTTTACCAGCATTACCAAACATCTGTGGTGTAACAGGTGCTGCGGCAAACTCATATCTATCCATCATCACCTCCATGTGTTTATCCATTGGCGAAGTACGATCAGTGTACTACAACCAAGTATGAACAAATAAAATACAGTGTAAATAAATTGTCCTTGTTTTTCAAGGTAGCAATCATAAAATAACAAGAGGGAATAATAAATGAAAATAAATATTAATTAAATAAATAAATAAGTTTAAAGAATTCTAGTCATCTACAATGCACTGAGTGCCTCTGAAATGGCAAAACACTCACCCAAGTGCCCAGCTTAAACTAATAAATAATAATAATATAATTATAGCTTTACACAAAGTCTCAAAGCTTTACAAAAATCCTAATGGAATATTAAAATTACAATGTGTAAATGCAAAAAAGAAAAGATATATAAATTAAACATCTAGTTATTGAAAAATTAAAATAGCAGTACTATATCAATAACACAGCTTAATAGATTATTAAGCTATGTATATTCAAGAAAATCCAATAAATAATTTATTACAGTTCCTAGTGGCTGGTCAATAGACCTCTTTGGCTTGGGCGTAATGTTTTCCCATTTCAGACCATGTGTCATTCACCAGAGTATCATTTCTTTGTTTAACGGTTGTGCATGAGAAGACACATGAATATGGATACAACTCAAACAAAGAATCTTATTCTCAAGAGAATGACATGTGGTCTGAAATGGGAAAACATTAAGCCCAAACTAAAGAGGTCTATCAACAGTCATGATGACCAGCAAAATTAGTTTTATCTTGGTCATACCTCATTTCTGCCTCAATGCTACTGCTGGTCAAAATGACTGGTAAGACAAAAATTTGACTGGAGAAGTTCCAATTCTGGCCAGTAATTGTCCATTGACCTGCCATTATTTTAAGCCCTGCACATGTTCTTCTTGGATCTACTGGATCACTTTTTTGATGGAAAGAAAAATAGGGCTGTACATTATTTAAATACCTTAGCACCAAGGGAACCTCGTTCCATCTTTTCGAACCCAAGCGCAAGAACACAGTCACTGGCAC
The DNA here is from genome assembly GCA_964019055.1 of Anthopleura xanthogrammica. Lineage (NCBI taxonomy): Eukaryota > Metazoa > Cnidaria > Anthozoa > Actiniaria > Actiniidae > Anthopleura > Anthopleura xanthogrammica. The sequence continues at coordinate 1,561,116 of OZ025215.1, read as the reverse complement.
CTAGACAGACAGACAAAATCAACTTACAAATATATTATTTTTATAAAATTATGAATAATTACATGCAATGATAAAAATATATAATCATAGACTGAAATTTTCTAATTGAAAACTGGAGAATTAACCACCACATTCTACTGTAAGTTCATAAAGGTTACTAATAAGAGATTGTCAAATACAGTGGTATCTAATGGATACATACCTCCCTCAACAAGCTGTTTAGCTAAAAAGAGTGCACTTGAACCAGTTGCACAAGCATTATTAACCTGAAAAAAGAGATCCAGATAGTGTGGTGAGATCTAAGTCAGGGTATGGCTAACTCACAGATTGAACACTGGAACAAACTTTGGGCTGATCTAAGTCAGGGTATGGCTAACTCACAGATTGAACACTGGAACAAACTTTGGGCTGATCTAAGTCAGGGTATGGCTAACTCACAGATTGAACACTGGAACAAACTTTGGGCTGATCTAAGTCAGGGTATGGCTAACTCACAGATTGAACACTGGCACAACCCCTGGTCTGATCTAAGTCAGGGTATGGCTAACTCACAGATTGAACACTGGAACAACCCCTGGTCTGATCTAAGTCAGGGTATGGCTAACTCACAGATAGAACCCTGAAACAACCTCTGGGCTGATCTAAGTCAGGGTACAACTAACTCACAGATTGAACCCTGAAACAACCTCTGGGCTGATCTAAGTCAGGGCACAACTAACTCACAGATTGAACCCTGAAACAACCTCTGGGCTTATCTAAGTCCAGGTATGGTTAACTCAGATTGAATTGGAGTTCAGCATGTTAGCTTTTAAGGAGGATGAAAACCGGGGAACCCCAAAAAAAAACCTTGTACAGTACTTACATTATAAATTGGGATTCCTGTCAAACCAAGCTGGTACAAAGCCCTTTGACCACAAGTTGTCTCCCCTAAATTTAAAAGTTTACACTATTTAATCACATTGTACATGAAAATAGTTAGGTTTTTTACTGTGCAGACACAATAAAGTTCTGTACAAATTCCGCCTATCGAAACATCAAAGTGAAGTGCCGATGCCTAATTGAAAAAAATTTCAAAAAATAAATCAAAAACTTGTGGAAGTGTTCGCGGTAAGGCAGGTAACACTGTAAAATTATGAGGACCTGGGCACATGGGAGGTTCACGGCATGAATCACAAAAAAATCAAATGAGAAATGGATGAACCATGCATATGACAATGGATTCATGAATAATGAGCAATTATTTCAATGGGTTTTCAAACATTACGTACATGTAAATAGAGCCATGCACGGATTAAGGGAAAATGAATTATTGAGTTCACAAATCATGAAAAACAGTAGTGTTTGATCACACATCACGTGATACCCCCTATACGTAGGCCCCCACCTCATAAAAGTGCATAATATCCTTCATAAGAAAATATCTGAAATGTCACTAAACAAGAAGTTGTCTACCATGTGACTTACCATAGCAATAACCAACAACAGCTTGCTGGATTTGAGTATAATCTAGACCAGAATCCTTCAGGGCCTTGGTACCTATAAACAGAGTATGAGAAAAGAAATATTTGTGTCATCAGTCATGAACACCATTAACAAGAGATACTAGAGGTTGGCTGATAACCAGAGGGGCTTATAACTGGAAGGATATTTGCGTTAGCAGACTGGTGGGCTGATAACCAGGGGGGCTTATAACTGGAAGGATATTTGTGTTAGCAGACTGGTGGGCTGATAACCAGGGGGGCTTATAACTGGAAGGATATTTGTGTTAGCAGACTAGTGGGCTTATAACCAGGGGGGCTTATAACTGGAAGGATATTTGTGTTAGCAGACTAGTGGGCTGATAACCAGGGGGGCTTATAACTGTAAGGATATTTGCATTAGCAGACTAGTGGGCTGATAACCAGGGGGGCTTATAACTGGAAGGATATTTGTGTTAGCAGACTAGTGGGCTTATAACCAGGGGAGCTTATAACTGGAAGGATATTTGTGTTAGCAGACTAGTGGGCTTATAACCAGGGGGGCTTATAACTGGAAGGATATTTGTGTTAGCAGACTAGTGGGCTTATAACCAGGGGAGCTTATAACTGGAAGGATATTTGTGTTAGCAGACTAGTGGGCTTATAACCAGGGGAGCTTATATCTAGAAGGATATTTGTGTTAGCAGACTAGTGGGCTTATAACCAGGGGGGCTTATAACTGGAAGGATATTTGTGTTAGCAGACTAGTGGGCTGATAACCAGGGGGGCTTATAACTGGAAGGATATTTGTGTTAGCAGACTAGTGGGCTTATAACCAGAGGGCTTATAACCAGGGGGACTTATAACTAGAAGGATATTTGTGTTAGCAGACTAGGGGGTGGGGTGTTTATTACTGGGATTTTGGGATATATATATATATATATATCGTAGAATTACCTGCTTCTTTAGCCATGTCTGGGTAATCAAAATCCTCTCTCCTCCCTGGTTTTTCAAACTGTTGATGAAAACCAAAGGCATTCATAAGATTTGTAAGCTTACATAAGCTTAAAACAATGCACAAAACGAAGTCAAAACATGTCAAAAAAAAATATCAAGAAATTGAACTGTTATTTAAACTTTATAATAACTTTGACTCGCTTAATCTCCAAAAATTGCAAATCCAAATATGTAATTTCGTAGAGTAAAATTAATTTCTTTTTTTTAATTTGGATAAAAAGTTGACTAGTTTTGCAAGAAAATTCAACAAACACCTGAATGTTATGCAGATTTTTCAACGATCTTTGTCCTTCTTAAAGAGGATTATGCACGAATTATGCAATAATAACCAACCTTAGTCATTCCTACACCTATCACATACACTCTTTTTCCAGGCATCTTGATATATTTTGTAGAAAAATCCCTTAAGAATGAAAATTTTGGATGAAAAGCTTCGCTCGACAAGAAGAACGAAGGTCAAAGGACGAGTCACGTGGTTTAAATGCTCAACACAGGAATCCCAGTTGATATATTAAAGCCACAGGAATCCCATGACGTGCAATAAAGACAAGGAAAAGAGGAGGGGGTATACCAACGACCTTTTTAAACGAAAACTGGTTACGGCCTATATCTCACTATGTAGCCCTTCTCCTCTCGTCTCGTCTCCTCTCCTCTCCTCTCCTCTTCTCTTCCCATCTCTTCTCTTCTCCAGGTCCGTAGGCTGGGGGGTGCCTACTCCTTCCCCCACTTGGAGCATTTTTTCGTTTTTTTAAGGATTGATGTGATAGTGAAATGTTGATTTGCTCATAACAGGAGCCAATTATTAACGAAAGCACCCCCCCCCCCCCCCCCCCATCCCCTTCTCAGCCCCACCCCCACCCGCTCTGAAAGCACGCTTTTTTGTTTCTTCTCCGTTCTTTTCTTTTCAACATTTTGAAATAACTGTAAACATTTTCTCTCACCCATTCCCCCAAGTTTTAACCCTGCTTCCCATAATATATAATGAACAATTCCTCCTACGGAGATATAAATTAAGACTGGCACCTACTGAGAGACCTACTGATTTATTAAAGGGTAAACTCGTCATTGGCAAAATTAGAATTAAAATCAAAATTAAATTTACTAAAAAGCATTATTTTATATTAGATTAATTGACTCGCCCTATGTCGCCCAATTTTATCACCACAGGTATCCCACCATTATTTTATGAAGTTTTTATAAAATTACACAAAGAGTGGGCATCCTTATTTACAGCCATTATTTATGGCCTGGAAATTCGATTACAATTTGTGCACCAACACCCTCTCTTGCGCCTCCCAAAAACCGTTTGGATGGCTCTCCAACGCTCGTATTGCTGCGGCTGATAATCTCTTTGTTCCTCAAGTCTGGCACTTGTGCAGTCTGGTCGGTCCTCCCTTCAGCCTCGATCAGCAACTCCAGCGATTTCAAATTTTCATCCACGATACAATAGTAGAATACACGTTTGATTGCCTTTGGATCCTTAGTGTCTCCTCTCAGCTTGTTCAAGGCCCAAAGTATCACGTTGTTCGCATACAATTTCCGCCCCCCTTTACCAACTTCCTTGGCAAGTTTTCTTGGGTAAAGAGAGGCAATATGCAAGGTATCAGGTTCTTGGAAAACCACTTTTAAGACTTCGCCCCCCTCTCCATCCCACCAGAAGTATTTATACTTGTGTGCAGACCAACCATCGATTGCTAAATACGGTATTTTGAGACACAAAATGCAAACAAATTTCCCTCCAAAAACAAGCTTCCCCGAAGATAAGCCCTCAGCCACAACGAACGTAACGAACGAACGTACAAAAAAAACGAACGAACGAACGAACGAATGAATGAATGGATGCATGAATGAATGAATGGATGGATGGTAGATGGATGGATGAATGAATGGATGAATGAATGAATGAATGAATGAATGAATGAATGAATGAATGAATGAATGAATGAATGAATGAATGAATGAATGAATGAATGAATGAATGAATGAATGAATGAATGAATGAATGAATGAATGAATGAATGAATGAATGAATGAATGAATGAATGAATGAATGAATGAATGAATGAATGAATGAATGAATGAATGAATGAATGAATGAATGAATGAATGAATGAATGAATGAATGAATGAATGAATGAATGAATGAATGAATGAATGAATGAATGAATGAATGAATGAATGAATGAATGAATGAATGAATGAATGAATGAATGAATGAATGAATGAATGAATGAATGAATGAATGAATGAATGAATGAATGAATGAATGAATGAATGAATGAATGAATGAATGAATGAATGAATGAATGAATGAACATTGACGGACTTCTGCACTGTGCAAACCGACTTTCATAGACGTGCGCATATATAACACCTTGCGTTAGATTTCCAAAGCAACGAATAGCATACGCATGCAGTTAATGCAAGTTGCGCAAACACGTGCGCGCAAACAAGGAAATGCTTTGGTTTGCGTCGCGCTAGGATGCCTTCCAAGCATCGTCTCTTCCTTTGTCATAAATTATGCCTTGCGTGCTTCACGCCGCGGAAATGGCTCTTAAAAAAACTTGAGTTGTCTTAGGACTTGTGGTAGGCATGACAGCGTGGCTCTATAAACTTAAAAGATTTATATATTAACTGCACTCTACTTGTGGCTGCGCCCAGCTGTATAGAGCGCGCGCACCGACAATTTCGTTCGACCTCTGATCTTATTAGACACACTTCTTATTTACATGCAGCGATGGAATTATTCAACATCATATCTTTCTGACTTGTGAAACTTTTCCTCGAGTCCAGTTTTACTTGGTAATTCACAAACGTTCTAAACTAAGATCGTGAATTCACGTGTCAAACTTTTTTCTAGTCTAAAATGTCCTTTAAGTATAAGATCAACTGATTAAATGGCTCGTGATCGGTGATTGAATTATCAGACAACTGTCCATGAAATAGTTCATCTCCTCACTTTTTATCATATTACATCTGTAACATGTAGTAAAATCTTCGAAGAAAAACTTTTTAACTCTTTTCCCGAAAGCCCCGCGGTATGCACGCAGGCCATGTGCAAGAAATGGGTCGGTTTCTGTGCTTCGAGTTTTTTTTCTTCTCCGGGGTTAATTCTTCGGTTTCATCCTTTCGCAAAAATCAACTCGGATTCCACTTGGAATGAAGTGAAAGAGGAGCCAATCCGTGGAAGTATCGCTATCCATTTATTTTCATTTATTTTTTGGTTCCTATCATAAGACGTTTATACAATTATTACTCGTTTTGTGGTCAAAATCTAAAAACTACATAGCGTCAAATTCGCACTCAACTGAGCATGACTTGGTCGAGCAGCACGCCCATTCGCAGAATCCCTTGCGCTTTCGGTTTGGCGATGCCTTTAATATGGATCATCATATACTTGTGGCTCTATTGAACAACCGGTTATTTATGGTTTGCTTTCAAGTTTTCACCTTGAAAGACCTTGGTCGTCGCTTGAGTCAAAACCTCCGCATGTATGCTAGACTACAGTAATTCTCATCCAATCAGATCCTACAATCATGAATATTCAATAAATAATCATTAATATTTGTTCTTCAAAGTCCTCGTGATTAACTCCAGTAGATGAAAAAAAAGGTCGCCTCAACTTCCTCGTAAATTTAGCTTTGGAACTGAAAATATCTTAAAGGAAGTAAGCGTTTATGCAGAGGCTGGCGCGCGTGCATGTCTGCTGAATAAGAAACAAATATGTTCCTAAAAAGATTATCACCTATAGCAAGGCGAAATCTCCCGCATATTACCTCTGAATCGAATCATCAGATTCAGATAAATTAGTAGGTTTCAATTTCTTCAAATAAGGAATTATTGAAGACTGTATGAGCAGGCTAAGACGTCACCATTTCAAAACTGCAAGCGAGAGTTTGGAATTAGCGTGCTGCACTGAACGTAGAAAATGAAATTTCGTAATTAAATTTTCGGACAAAAAACAAATACTGTTCGCTTCTGTAAAGTACCTGCTGAATTAAAAGCTATCATTGTGGCCTCTAATCGCCATTAGAGATAATGAGAGCTGGAGAAGTTAGCCCGAGGGCGCTAAAGCTGTACAGATATTTTTCCCTGTGTTGACAAAACAATATATGAAGAGGCCCTTTCACGAGCAAGCCATTCATGTCTCACCACCAGTTACCACCCTTAATTTTGCAATTCTTCAAATGTTTTTGTTTGATTTGTCTAATAATACTTGGAAAACACCTTAACTGGAGTGCTTAACACGAAAATTTAAAGATTGGTACCTCAAAGCAATAGTTTGTAAACATGAGAAAGGCTTTGCTGAAAGAGACATCGTAGAAAACATCATTACAAAGCTGAGGCAACAGGTCTTCTCGAAGTTACATCTATATATCCTGTTACAAAATGTAACAATTTTGCTAAAATATTCATGTATTATAAATTACATCAGACTTTCATGATCAAGTTTCTTTCCCGACAGCTAGAAATGATTTGTGGCGTGTTGCTAAATGATTTAATGATAACTCTATAATATGCTTACATTTACATTTACACGTGTAGAAATGGCGCCAAATCAGTGGAGTGAAGCCATGTAACACGATGTTCTTTTATCCCCACGATAACAAGAACATACACAAAATTTAAATGAAATTTTAAACCCCATATAATGGCTAAAAAAAACAGCTAGATTTTTGATGTCCAAGCAAATGTTTCCATAAATACTCGTGCATAAAATTTCCCCCGATAATTTTGAGGCTGGTGATGTTGCATGCTTAAAGGCACGGGTTGTTTCACTCTCATTTGCAAGGTAATAAGATTCTACAGTTACATATCCACCTAAAAAACTGGTGGTATTAAAAATCAGAAATAAGTACTTGGAAAGGTGCCATTAACCTTTAGTGCCGGTGCTTAACGAGCCTCGTAGCTGTTGTTGAAGTATAGTTGCCATGTATCGCTATGCGAAGCAGAACAATGCTTTGACAGGTGGCCATTTTTAAGGTCACAACCCAAAACCAATCAAAACCAAATTTGATGAAGACCAAGATAGATCTGAGTACCTGCGATCAAGGGTAAAAGGAATATAGACTCAGAGAATGGATTAGATGACAAATTATCTAGTTCCATGTGCTTGCAGAGAAAGGCACACTCCTAGTTAATGACTTTCAGATAACGTCTTCAGACATGAACGAGTTTCAGTTTTCATCGTTATAAAATGATTATTTTAAACCATGCGGTAAGTTATTAAAGGATGTAGACAACTCCAAAAATGTTGTATGTAATATTATTATAAATAGTTACGAGCTCAGAGCGGGAAATATTGAAAAGCCGAAAACGAAATATCATGCCATTTCTAGAGCGAAACTCATGGCCGAGGTTGTCAAAAAAGGCATTTTTTCCTACCAGTTCAGACATGAGTACAAAATTTGATACGAAGCTTTCTACGAGTCGACCCTTTAGTTCTACTCTTAGCACCAAGGATATTGGCTGAAAGTGGATCATAAGTTTTAACTGAATTTCGTCAAAATATTCAATTTTTTTCTTGCGTTTCTTTAATATTCAACGCTTTTTCCTTTGAAGTTTTAATAGATTAACCTTTGAGTCGAAAAGTTTAACCTATAAAAACGAATTTGATACCATGAAATTAACATTCATCGAACTTTTAACTTTGAGATAAACTGATAAAGAAACTCAACCACAATTTCTAAATAATTCAAAAGATTAAAGGTATTTTTCCCCTCTGAAATAAATATTGAACTTCGAAAATGAAAGTTTTGGTATAAAAACAACATCCTCCCAAAATCCCCAGGAGGCGCCAAGAAACAATAAAATTTTGGCGCCAAAAATTTAAATAACCTTCACCCTGCATGATTTCACAGTTAAATGGCGTTCAGCACATGGCCTTCGACGATTCACAATGAAATATTACCTAACAATGAAACATTACCTCCTAAAAGAGGCTAAAATTCCACGAAAGTGCTAAAATGTCAACTTGATATTGCCATTAAAAGCTTGTGGAACACACAACAAAACTCTTACTTGTCTTTTAGTAAACAACACACCACGTGTACTCTCTTTTACTATGCAAATCCATAACAACATGAATATGTAAAAGCAGAGAATAATACCCGCCAAAGCAAATCTTAAGAATTATTTCCTGGAAGAAGAACTTTATTTGCTTAAAGAGTATTCAATTACATTATTAAGGGCTAAATTTTGAAGGTTGGAGGTAGGAAGAAAGGATTTTTGGAGGGTTTTAGAGGTTTTTTTCGGTCAGTTGAGTCAGTTTATGGCGAGCGGTTTTTTGGCGGGCTGAATATGCAAAAGCAAGAATAAAACCCGCAAAAACCCATCTCAAAAATCATTTCCTCGGAAGCAAACTTTATTTGCTTAAAGTTCATTTATTAATGACTGGGTTTTGAAGATTGGAGGTAGGAAGGACATATTTTTGGATGATTTTTCAGGATATTTTTAATGGTGTTGAGTTTGTTTATGGCGAGTGGATTTTGGCGGGAATTTCAATTATGTGTGACGTCACTACTACATTATCATAGGCGGGAAATTCATAAAGAGCTTGTGCTTCACTCGAGCGATTCATTGACACGATTGACTTTAAAAATGGCGGATGTCTTGACAATCTCTCTCCAAAAGAGTGGCATTTACTTCCCACAGCCGCGTCAAAACTGCTTCAACTTTGGTGAAAAGGTCTTCTGTCCTCTTCCCACTACATCCAACGCTTATGAGAACTCTAAACCGAATTTACCGTCGAGAAGTTCGGTGATAGTTTGGTCACCCTCTTCGTCGTCTTCCAGCACGGCTTCAAGTCCACCGGGTAAAATCACTCCTCCAAACAGTCCTCCTCCTCTGATTTCAACTCCTAGACAGCAGACGACTACACAAGAGCCTATGAGTCCTAATTCTTTGTATAATTCTAGTCTTCGAGGACGTCCTAAAGCGGATCTCGTGAATAAACTGATCGCTGAAGGTCACAAGTCTTGTTCATCGATTCGGTGTGATGTTTGTGGACGGGTTTTCCCGCGCGAGAAATCTCTCCAAGCTCACAAGCGTACACACAGCGGAGAACGTCCTTATGTCTGTGATTTCCCAAACTGTGGCAAGTCCTTTGTCCAGAGTGGCCAACTAAAGACTCATCAAAGACTACATACAGGAGAAAAGCCTTTTCTTTGCTCAGCAGAGGGATGTACTACAAGATTCACTCACGCTAACCGACATTGCCCTCTTCATCCATACGCAAGCCTCAAGCGAGTCCACACAGATCTCCCTCTAAAAGAAATCCTAAACAACGAAAACTCCGAACCTAATGAGTACCGAGCCGCTGTTCTATCATGGCTTGATAAATACGAGCGAGAACGCGATGAAAGAGCGCCAACGAGGAACGAAGAAAGAGATCTTAAACGAAGGTATGAAAGAGAAGCGGCAAAAGCTCAAGGAGTGGAACGAAAAAAGGCGCGGGTCGATGCTAAAAGAAGAATGTCCGATGCTCGTGATCGATGGTATGGAGCTATGGCTCTTGTAGAACTAGCTGATAAAGCTTAGAAAAGACTTTATTTTCATAAATACTGCTACTCTTTAAATTTAGCTTAGATAACGTAATCGGAGATGTTGATTTCCGACCTCAAATACTTTTCATACGTTGGCGCTTTAAAAGCCCGCCAAATTAAATTCCGCGTAATTTGGCATTATTTATCCTAAAAACTACCTAAAACCAAACTTTTTTAGAACTTTGATAACTTAAACTAGGTAGATTTCTAGAACTTTTGGGTTAAAACAGCGTGAATGTTATTTAAAACATAGTTATATTTATGCTAATGAGGTGTACATGAAACAGACATGGATTTTCCCAACACGGAAAATTGGTCTTTCCTCGAAGCATTCCTGTAAATATTTGACTATCTGGACATTTTAGAAAAGATTTAGATATATATTTTGTCATAGTGTAAATATAGAAATATTTTAAAGGTAACTGCCAGTACGGTGGAATGATTTTTCTAGCATGAAGAGGCCAAACATTTGTAAATACCAGAAAGCTTTAAAGTTTCTAAAACTTAGTAAAGCAATGGTAACTTAGAAATTAATACAAGTACGTTAAGATTTTGGAGTTAGAATAACGGTTGTGTATGGAATTGCCAGTGAAATTATTAAAAGATTTAGATTTTAAAAGATATGCGTCACTTATTTGAGTCAAATGCTATGCTTGAGCAAGTCTTTACTAGAAATTTGACTAATTCCCATGGCATTTAAACCTTTATTTCGATGATAACTTTAACAAAGTCTTCACCACAAATGAAATGTTAATGCCAAATTGAAATATAAAGGGCCATTAAGTCTGTTTGCTAAGGATTGTGAATATTAAAACTTCTTGATCAATGATTCAAGATTGGAGATGGCTAAGCCATGCCGGAAAGCTCTAGAGCATGAACTGACTTTGATCGTAATTGATGTTAAAGTTTGCTGAGATTTTAAAATCTTTGATTACACGTAATTCATTGAAGTTTTATTTGTCAATTTTTTTTTTGAGGGATGAGGATTCTGTGAATACATGCTTCTGAACGACTACCTGTTGCTTATGTCTCTGCGTCAGAAACATCACCTTAAAAGTATGCCCTCAGCTGTTGTTTGTGTCATCTTGTCACTCAAACTTGTTTACTGTTTTTGAACATAGACAACAGGCCTCAAAAAACCATTTAGGGTATTATAACTGAGTTAATACCATGGGAAAATGTTAGACCAAATTCTTGCTGAAAATTTTGATTGAAATTTTAAATTTATTTAACCATGATAGACACTACGTGTTCAGGGAATTCAAAGTGTACTCTACAATACACACCTAGAACCACAACTGAGGTGTGACTAAACTCATTGCATCACCAGTTGAATTCAAAGATTAGGACTTTCAAAGTCTACCTCAAATATTTAAGCCAATGATTACTTAGAATGACCTAGAATAGTAAACCTAGTTTGACTGGTAGTTTTGATTGTGTTGTGATCTAAAGTAAGAGTACCCATAACTAACGCTTTACGGTTGACTTAATAGTCAGAGCTGTCTTTGAATAATAACGTCCTCCTGTGATTACTAGTGCAATATCTACCAAACATGATATCAGCCCCAAATGACTAATATTTTAACAGCCAAACAAGGATACATTGAATTAATGTATTTTTGAAGTGTAGAATCAGTACTGGTAGTATTTTTTTCAATAATGGGCAAGTTTGGAAATTTTAAAACCCAAGGAAAGTGTTTTGGATTTTACTAGTAAAAGTTGTTTGGGCAGGTAACCTTTGGGAATACTTGGAATTAAGGAATAAAGGAATTAATGAATGCAAATATTGAATGAAAACTTTACTGGAAATTTATAACCAAAGAAAAACACAGCCAATCAGACTTTGTAAGGAATGAATTATTAGTTGGTAAGAGAGTGTGAAAGAGTAGTTAGAAAGCTAGTGTAGTTTGAATTTGTAGAGTATTAAGTTACTAGAAGATAGTGGCATGAGTTGATTGCATAATGAACTTGGTTCTTTTTTAATTATCTAATCAGTCAACCTGAAATGCAAGTTAATTATACAATTTTAAAGGCTTGAACAACAGATTTTAAATCTTAATAAGTAGTACTAAAAAGCTATCTTAATGTCTTTCAAGTAATTGGAAATTCTTGTAGGATGAGTCTTCAAGAATATTCTGGGTGATGCATGTGGTAGAGATATATGCTTTGGTTACATCTCAGTGCACATGAGTGAGCTAGTAAAGCATGGCATTGATCAATGCATCATTACCTCATTCATCATTCATGTTTCCTAGCACTAAAGAGGCTTCGCGTCCTTTACTGATTGATCTTAATGTGTGGTATACAATGTACATTCACTCCTACAGCGCATGCATGATTATTGTGGTATATCATGATATATAAACAGGAAAGGTGGGCATACAGCAAGCAGTAATACTAAGTTGAAAGAATTAAAATCTTTTACAACTGCATATTATTTCAGTGTTACACCAATGATCTAAATCTAAATTTATAAATCTGTAATGGTTTCCCATCGCTACAGATCACTGAGGTTGGGTTGAAGGAGCATTTCCCACGATGGCTGAGCAAAATTAATATATACAAATGGAACAGACGGAAGGGTGGCATCTCAGCTAGACCGCACTAAAAAAACTGGTGCTAAAATTCCTTTACTCTCTGTCTCTCAAGCAACTGATGTCAAATCCAATAAAGACCTTTATAGAAGTATTTTCTTTAAATATACTAGAAACTTTGAGAATTAAGAGCCAATCTGGGAGTCAGCTCATGCATGCCTCATGTGATATGTAGAATAAAAACATAATTATCATGGATGATTTTAGAAGACTTTGAAAACAGCATAATTAACACTAACCACAGAGATTAATAAGTAGATTAGAAATAATATTATGTAATCTCAATGTTGGTTTGGGGTTTTATAAAATGTGCTAAGACTGCAGGCGGTTTTTTTTAGGGTCAAATTCGTTTTTTAATAAATTAATAAGTGAAGAAAAAAAACTCACCCAACCCTTTTTTTGTACACCAGTCATAACTAAAAAATAGTTTTATAATTTTGAACCAAAAGTTTGAGAAGTTGATGCTGATATTGGATGGTTATACTTCAAAAATCAATCATGAATGCTACTCGGCATGTGTTGGAGGTATATAAAGGACTGGGTGTGTACAGTACAATCACTGTAATGGCATGCATATATCACCGGTTAATGCACACTTGTCATTATGGGGGAATAGGTGGAGACCAGTTAAGAGGAAGGAAGTTAAGTTAGGGAAGGAAATAAAGGAGTGTTTATGTATCAAAAAGAAAAACATTCCAAGGATTAACAATTAATATTAGAGTTTATAAATCTTGTAAATCATACATAGGTCTTTGATAAAGATATTTCTGGCAATGCAGTGTGCATCCACTGAATCAAAACAATGAGAAACGACGCTGAAAAAACGACGCTGAAACAAGTCATGCTTTTGATTTTGTATTGTTAGGGTTTGTTTACATGCAGTTTTATAAAATAATGCTGTAATTCTTATGGGATTAAGAGTTTTGAATTTAAACGCTTTTTAAACCTAGAGTTAAAAAATGGCATCAATGCACATTTTATTATGTTATAGTTAAAGAAGAATTCAATTTTAAATTTGATAAGTGGGTGGGGATACTTATTTTCATGTACTCAATCGCCAACCTTGTTAATAAGTGATTGATATATTGACTTAAGGTTTTGAAATTCAATAAGAAAACTGTAAGTTAGAGAATAATAGTCATGTTACACTTATATGTAATCAAGTATTATCTAATAATATAGCAGTTTTGAAAGTCAGATAGCTTACAATTTAAAAGTTAAATAAGTTAATTGGAGAAAGACTCTTGTAAAAAATATTTGCTCCAAAAAAAATTATTATTATTATAATAATAAAATCTTCCATGTACTATGAATTTATGCCCAAAGTTTTTCCCAAAATGTAAATTTTGAAAAATAATTAAGTATGATCAAAAGAATAAGGGCATTAAAAAATATATTATTCTTGGTATTGCTTTACTATATCCTAGTTGTCGAACAGTTTGTTTGTTTAAGTTTTCTAGGCAGTTTATGTATTCATGCATCCCTATTTATTAAAAACTAGTGAAGACACTTCTTTTTCAGAGCAAATGCTTTAAAGTATTATCTATTTTTAAACTTAAATGTATTAAAAAAACTTTATTTTGGTAGCTAGCAGAATTTCTGTATGAAAGTACATAAGCTTCTCAGAAATTTCCAGAAGAAAATATTTTTAGTATTTACGCTCCCCTTTCATGAGAAATCTTTTTACCCCCAGAGAGGTGGGGTGAGGAGTTGTTTATTGCAGATGTGTGTGTACCAAAACAAAATTAACCAAAAACAGAGTTTTGTTATAATTATGAGTGCTATCAAATGTCTAAGCTATGCCAGAAAAGAAGAAATCTTGACTTGGTCCACTGATCTTAAGGAAACTATCAAGTGAACGATTTGGGCTGCAAATGTTAGTTTTTTTTAAAATTATAATTATAATTATTATTCATTTACTAGATAAAAAATCAACTTCCAGACGAAGTTAAATTAATTATAATACATACAACAGGAGCAGCCAACCCATATGCAATTAGAGTTTACAATGAAGAGCCATTTTAAAGCCATACAGAATGGAAATATCATACATTACTAAATATCAAATGTCTAGAAGTATGTTCTATTAAACATTTTTGAGATGGAAATGAGTTTGACTGAGAAAATTCATGTTAAAGCTGAATGCAACTGAGGTTGTTTCTGTATCTTCTCCTGGGTGACTGATTTCTATAATTCATAATTAATTTGATAAGTATAAATTAAATGCTTGTGAGCCAGGGAAGACAGGTGCAGATGGAACAAAATGCAATGCTTTGCAGTACAACATGCAAAAGAAAGGCCACATTTAATGTATTCGCATACTTCTATGCACTAGCTTTTTGCTGCCAAACAACTTTTACACACCTCATTTGGTTATAACAAGCCAGCTTTGCATCGAAATGTGTTAGTTTAACGTACAAAAGCCTACATAAAAAAATGCAAATACAATGAATGTGGTTACATACTTTTGAGCATTGTGCTGTAAAATATCAATTATAAAAAATTAAATGATTACATGTAAACTACATTATCTCCATGTTGGAGCTTGAAAATTAATTTTATTTTATAGAAAGAAAACTCTATATAACAAAATTATATTTTGAAAATTGACAATATGATATGATGAAACAGAATCAAACTCATTGAAAGGACAAGTGTGTCTAAACTTCGATTCATCATTCCATTTTATATTATTAATTTCTTTAATGTTTGAAGGCTGTATTATTTATGTTTGCCTGTGAATTAGTGATAAAGTTAGTCAGAGGCCAGCAATGACCCTAATTATTATTTTTGCATCAAATAAAAACTTACAATGAAACTCTACAATGCCTGATTTATTATTCTTTAAATACTCCAGTTTCACATTCGATGGAAACTGCTGTTTTTGAAGACCACAGACTCATTTGTACAGGCTTAGCCTCGTTTATAAGTCATCTATTCAAAGGCACCATTAAAAGTCCGTGGGATTGGTATTATTCAACTTGCACATTCTTTACATTACAGTTGGCTGTTGCTAATGATTTGCATAAGTCAACCGTAATGTAAAGAATGTGTAAGTTGAACAATACCAATGTTTTGAAATCCCACGGACTTTTAATGATGTCATTGAATAGCTGACTTATAAACAAGGCTAAGCCTGTACAAATGAGTCTGTGGTCTTCAAAAACAGCGGTTTCCATCGAATGTGAAACTGGAGTATTTGGCAATTATATGTTTTCCCATTTCAGAACAAATATTCCCTTCATATTTTACCATGCAACATAAGGGACTAATTCTCGTAATTTTTTTACAGAGACTAATTCACAGATCAAATTAGAATTTTGAGTGTTAGGTTTCCTAGACGCGGCATTACATGTGTTGCTGAGTCAAGGTATTGAACCAGAGACCCCAGATGTGTGAAGCAAGTTCACTACCACTATGACACCCTTCAAGGGTGTCTTCACAGGCCAGCTAGGGGTTGTAAAAAGTATTTGTATCTAATCTGGGAGATGACCCCGTAAATAATGAATAATGAACAGTCTCCAAAGAAAGAAATAATACTCAAGGGAGTGATATGATATCAGTCTGAAATAGGAAAACATTACACCCAAGCTGAAAGTATCTAGATCTACTGGGAATTACTCATTGTTGCATATCTATAAACAAAAGTTACTGTATAAAATTCATTATAGCCAGCTAAGATGTGGGCCCAATAACACCCAGCATTTGCTTCATTATAGCCAGCTAAGATGTGGGCCCAATAACACCCAGCATTTGCTTCATTATAGCCAGCTAAGATGTGGGCCCAATAACACCCAGCATTTGCACCGATTTTTATAATAATGTGACTTGGACATTAACCAGTTCTATTATTCCAGACCCAGGGGTTTTTGCTTCCAACAATCAAACAAATAGACCTTTATAGCTTCATTATTTGTTGTGCCTATTTCCAACCATGTAATGCCACTCTTGGGAGCTGATTCTCCAAATATTTTAACAAAATTTCTCAAGGAAATGTCATGTGGTTTGAAATGGTCCAATTTTTTATGAAGATAAAGAGGTCTATTCAAGTTGGTGCTTTCTTTTAATCAATTTTTTTGTTGTTGAAAGAAGCCAAGAACCCTAATGTCAGGGGCTGTTCTGGTTGCATAATTATGAAAATGGGTGTCAAATTCTTTAGGACATTGTTGAGCATCTTTTAATAATTAATTATTAGTATTGTTGTCATTATTCATAAATCTCAAAAAGGTGGCAAGCCACCCAATCCACCCCTTGAATCTGTTGCTGCACCACATGCACAACTCTCATGCAGCATTACTTTCTAAAAAACCCTTTAAAGAGACTGCTGTCATCTTTTTACAAACAAGTACAAGAACTAGATACACATAGTACCAAACAATACATCTTTGTCAAATTCTCTTTAGTGACCATAAAAGAAGTTGAGGTTGGACTTCATCATATAAAACAGTACTAAATGTATGAACACATCAAGTCCAACCTCAACTTTGGAGATTTTGATTTTGACACAAAAGAGGATGTTGTGTGCTGATGAATGACTTTCAAAAGGACAGCTGACGTTGTGAAACCACACTCATCACTCATGACACCATTTTACCTGTTTTTACGTCCTCTTCAGGACATGGTACGTCGACGGTCATTTTGGAAGACATTAATCAGCACGCACACTGTTCACTTTTTTGTTTGCTAAATCTCTCTTTACTATGGTTTCCTGGTCACTCAAGCAAATTTTGGAAAGGTCTATTTGTCAATTCATTTCTGACTAAACTGAATTCTGTGCATCAATGAATCATATCTAATTAATTTGGTCATGCATTTTTGAAGCTAAAATATTTTTATAGTAAAGTTTGATGATAACTAGGCGAAAATCAATACTAAAGCTTGAGCAGTGAGAGAGTATGAAGCAGCCATTAGCAGCATGGGGTATCCATGATTTGGATGGGGGAATGGTATTGACTCCTCTGCCCCTGCCCCAACTGCCTGATGCACCCAATTCAACCCTCTCAGAACTTTACGAAAAATATGCATTTTGCTTCTTTTCATTTTGCTGTTGCTTTAAGGTAAGGTGGAAATATTTGTGAGAATGCGTACATATATTTTAGAATCATTCTAATCAGTTACTGCACCCTAATAGTACCGTTTCAAAGATCCAAGCCATGATGAAAATATCAATTCTCCTAAAATGATATAGTTTCTCACTGATACCATGATGGGAGAATTTACACTTTGATCAGGCTTGTTGGACTTTGTTTCACTGAGACAGAACTAGCCATTTTAAAATGAGCATGAAAAGGATGTGTTTTATCTTTAGAAAATGTAAGTTATCTTTTTGACCAGTTTTAGGGCCCATTTGCAAGAGAATTCCAAAAAGCACATTGGCCACTGTTGGCCACAGTTGGCCACTGTTTTCATTCCTTACTCCTACATGATAATTGAGGCAAAAGTCACAGTCCCTGCTCATTTTAAGATGACTCAAACAAGACATTTCATCACTACTGTGTTACCCAAACAGTACAATTAATTTACAGCATTTAAAAAAATCAGAAAGTGCTATTCTGATGGGAACTTTGTGATTATTTTTGGCAATGTCTTTACAGACCCCCTTGCATGTGACATCAAAGCAGCTCAATTTGGAGGACAAAACTAAAGAATTTCAATATCTTGAGAATTGGAAACCCATTGTTTTATCATCCAAATTAAGCTGCATTCCATCGATATTTTGTGATAGCTGTTAAGTCTGGCAATGCATTTTTGTTGCATATTAAGAAAATGTTTATTTAATTTATCTGAAGGAGAAATATAATGATTTAGATTTTCATACAAATATCTAATCTAGATTGTTTACCGGAGGAGTAGAAGTTATTTGTCAGCTAACTCTCAGAAATATATCTCCCTGTAAAATAAAATAAAAAATTATAATTTGAAAAAAAAAAGAAGAATAAATAAAGAAAAAATTGAGGTAAAGGTGGAAAAAAAGTCTGAAAAAAAGTGCCTGGTAAAAGATGGAAAAAAATGGAAATTAAATGGGACAAAAGATGAAAAGCGAGAGAGAGAGAGAATGAATGAAGGGGAAATCTTTGAACTTCAAAGGAAAGGATGACCCAAAAAATGAAATGAGAAAAGAATGTCAAAAAAATGAAAATACAAGAAAAATATTTAGAATGACTCTTGAAAGGGAAATCAAAGATAAGGGGGAAAGGATAAAAAAGAACATTAAAAGAAGAAGAAAAAAAAGCGTGACCTACCTGTAGCAATTTGTTTTTTAACAAGTGATAATTTGTAAGCATCACTTTTTAATTCAAAGTTTAATTTTGATATGGTAGCTCCTGTGGATGAAAACTGGATGGCAATTCTGGAAGGCGTACTTGGCCCCTCTGTTAAGTCAAGCTTTGCTCTTAATGTACCTAAAATAGATATGTTAGAATAGAGTGACATGCATATAATAACATAGATATACTAAGCATCTCTTTTTCTTTCAGATATCCTAAACTTGCTATCTACAGCGTGTACCATGTTTATTACTCTTCATGCTATCTACTTACCATCCTGATCCTTGGAACTTGAAATTTCTGGTAAAGTCCAAACTGCACGCTGGTTCTCTGCTGACCTGATAATAACAAAATAATGACGAAAAAACCCATTAGAGTCAGGAAAATCATTGAGGTATCAAATTGTTGTCAAAAGAATGCTAGAGGGCCCAAAACCAAACCATGAGGTACACCACTGACATAAAGAGATAAAGAATAGTGATTTTAAATTAAGGAATGCTAAAGGGCCCAAAAGCAAACCATGAGGTACTCCACAATGAAGAGTTTTTAATGAATTACCATGATTTATGTGCTTTTCAACTTGATTTGATTTTGCAAAAAGGCTGCTGTTTTGACCCAGGCTGAAAGTCAAGGTTGAATTTTCAACCTCAACTTTGGAGTTCAAAGGTCAACTTATACATGGGTTAATACAGTATAAGAAATGATAAAGGACCCAGCGCCTAACTATGTGGTATACCATAAGATTACATATAGCAATAATATTTATGATGAAAGATTGAAATTCCAGGGTACAAAGTGTCTAGGAAAAACAAGATATTTTATAAGCAAAATATTATCTATACTCACCAATTTGCCGATGGTTTGGACTGCATGATTGTTACTCCACCATTTACTGGTGCTATAATGCTTACGTTGGTTAAGGCACTGGGCGTCGACATACATGTAGGATTATATCTGTAATCTACTCTAATATTGGTTGATGTCGGCTCACATTTCCAGTAGCTACAGAGCTGAAGTGGTGTGGACTGAATGCCAGATGTGCGAACCTGTAATCATACATGTCAATTAGAATGCATGGCAGCTGAGATTCTGCCACAGACATTGTCTGGGTCTAACAATGTTCCATTATCATGGAACACTTCATATTAAATGTCAAATGTACTATCAGCATAACTTGACAACCCCTTTAGCACATTTTTTGTCTTTCAGTCATTGCTCCAATCATGAACAATTATTTGCTCAATTATGACTTACCTCATACTTGAGGATATCTATATTATAATATGCTGAAGTGGCCATCTCTGTTTGTTTTTTCAAGTGGCTGGCTAAGGCAGTCATGTTGAATTTATAGACAACAGCATCTCCTCCACTTTTCTGCCCTTCACTGTAACACAAATCAATGAAAGAATATTATTAAAAGAATGGATAGATGAATGGATGGATGGATGAATGAATGGACGGACGGACGGATGGAGAAATTGTTAGGGAAAATGGAGGGAGGTTAAGAAAAGCAGAGGGCAAGAATCGTAATGGCCATTGACAAAAGGAGAGCCTTCTCAAACTTTCATTTTCTTAAATTTACCAATTATTAAGACATGCTCAGTATTTCAAAAAAGGTCGGTGAAGTTTTTGTTGCATTTTACATGCATATTGCTTACGAAGCTTGAAACATGTCAGCACAGAAGAAATTTTGCTCGAAAAACATGCAGACAAAGTTTAGGAAAATTCCCTATTGTTGTGACCTTTTGCTAATCGCATTCACATTGCCCATAGTGCATTTATTTCAGTCTTGTTATGCAACATGCAACCAAACCTTCACCAACCTTTTTTTGAAATAGCTGTATATTCTAAACATGTTTCATGCTATTACCTGGATATGAGGCTTTTATTTGGAAGTATCTGTTCTAGCGTCGATGTGCCAGTAATGAAAAAAGTTAACGATGGCATATCCTTGTCACTAGTTAACTGTGATATGATGCTTGCTGGGAATGAAACCGTGATATCTCCTGTCACCTTGACCATACACCTGCAAGAGGTATCACAGCAATCACATCAAATTGAAATTTATCATTGTGCTTCGGAAGAGGGAAGCAAACCAAAGAACGTGGAGAAAAACGTGGAGAAAAACAGAGTTGTTTCCACACATACGATATTTATTAAAACTTTATTAAAACAGTTCGGAATCACTGGTGGATGTCATCAAATAAATAAATAAATCAGTTGCAGTGTTAGCATTGCTCATATTACCATCCTGTGCAACAACAAAATTTTGTAAGTAAGTAAAAGTGCTTTCTACTCTCTCCAGCAATGAAAATTTGTTGCACGTGGGGTGGTAATACGAGCAACGATCGCTCTGCAACTTGAAAATGTTGCACAACAAGTTGCACAACTTTGTTGCTTGAATTTCTAGGTACCATGTCGTATCTAAATAACACGAAACAAAACATCACTTACGCTTTGTGGTCACTTCCCCTGAAGAAAGCATTGACTGACTCAATAAATGCAACAGCAATGGGCAAACCATCTTCCTTGGATGGACTGCTATGAGACACAGAGAGAATCCTACTAGGTGCTGTTGACATAGACCCCACGGTCTTGGATCGTATGAGACCTGCCGCATTCTCCTGCCTCTCATGCGATTCTGATAGCCCTTGTATAGATGTGGTTGTCACAGCTCTGGTCATGACCTGAGTGTTTGTTTCAGTTGTTGTTGTGCTCGTTAAATCAACAGAACCAACATAGCTGACTTTGGATGGCGTTTTAGGTGTTTTGGGGCCACCATCTTCAGAATCATTTTTATCTTTGGCAGTAAAATCCGTCAAGATAGAAAAGAGTTCTTGTGAGTATGACATGCTTGACTGGTTGCCTTGAGAAGGTGGTGGTTGGGTCGTCACAGTGAGTCCAGGTTTCTTTTGTCCTCCCTGTGGGCGTGGTCTTGCTAGTGCCGAGCCTGTAGAGCCAACACGTGGGATTTCTCCTGGTCCAGGTGGTTTCATTAAGAGTGGTAGGGTTGTGGTTTTGGATTTAGATGCATCGGAGTTATTCAGTGCAACACTACTGCCTGAAAATAGAGAAATAATAAGTAATTGGGGGTATTACCTTGATGAGAAATTAAATAGAACAGTTTTCGTATGACTATGGCACGGATTGTGTCTTGCTATGACCATGCTGTGCTGGGTGTGAAAACATCCGACATTCAGTGCCATGTCCATGCCATGTGCCGTGACTTTTCACACTTACAGTATACAAAATCTGCTCTAACAAAAAAAGGAAACAAAGTTCATACTCCTGACTTACTTTGATATGATTGTACTCCAGCCCCGTCCCTCTTGGCCGGAAGAGGGGGAGGGATGTTAAGATCATCACTTGTAACGTTCAGATTGTTGCCATGGCTTCCCTTTTTCTTTGGTAAGGCAGGTGGTGTGTCGCCATCTCCATTACCATTACCTTCATTTGAATCTCCTGCAGAAGATAATTCATGTAGAAGATTGGCAACTCACCATCAATGTAACAAAGATTGTGCAAATTTAAATGTACAAACTCAAGTTATCAAAACATCAATGTGAAGTGCCAATAGACCCCTTGCAGGACATCGGAATGTAGCTCAATTTGGAGGGCAAAACAATAGAATCCAATACTCAGGAGATTAAAATTCTTTTGTTTTGCCCTCCAAATTGAGCTGCTCTGACGTCACGTGAAAGGGGTCTATACAGGCTGCAAATAATTTTTTTGATAAGCAGTTCATTTGTCCGGTCAGAGGAATATGTCAAACCCAAGTGTGGCTGGTCAAATGTCCAGAGAATGGGAATCATTTACCAGTCAAGTGGTCATTTGTACCAGACATTTGTCCGATGACCAACGCTTAATATTTTGCAGCCTTGCAATACCTCATTCGTTAGCTGTAAAGAGCACAAGACCTCAGTTTTCAAAAAGATGTAGTTGAAAACTTGTGGAAGTGTTTATGGTATGGCATGTAGCACAGTAATAGAATTACTGCTTTTCATTTCTTCAATCATAATTATACACCTGGGTCATATTTGTATCATACCAATATTAAATGCTGGTGAAGACGTCGTGAATGCATCTCTTGATGAAAATGCGTCGAAGGTGCTGACAGCTGCAATCCCTTTGGTATCAGCATCTTTGATATCTTTCAAAGCTGTACTTGAGATATCTGTGGGGGTGCTCAAGTTTGACGACGACAAGTTGGAGTCACTTCCTGGACTTGTCATGGATTTTGGATTGTTGCCCAAATTGATGTCAAGTAAGTCATCACTAGAACGAGACCTGAAAGAGTACGATTATTAATAATTACAACTACAGTAGGGAGGAAATATGATGAATATATATTACCCAGAGGGTAATATATTTTCAATATTCTGCGTACTCAGTAGTTGCGAGTTGTCGAATTTGGTTTTTCGCTGTCTTACTTAAAGGTAAGTTTAAAGTAATTTGAGTTGCCAGAGTTTTGATCATAGTTTGCACCAAGATTTCAAATTTCAAACAAAGCCACTGAAACTAGAACCAAAACACAAGAGTTACTGTTTAAGCCTGATGTACAGATACATAGTTTGAACCTGACTTTGTCACTTACAACTTAGTAGTGCTGGTATTTCGGGAGTTTTCTGTTGAGGCCCTGCTTCTAAATCCATCATTCAGACCTGGTAATCAACAAAAAGATAATTTTTAGGACTTTTCTGGACCTTGCTGTGTGTAGGGGGTGAGGGGATTAAAGATCAATCTCATGCAGAAAACCGGTTATAATTGAAAACATTGACTGACTATTGAGAAGGAATGGACATTCTCTGGAATTACAAAATAATGACCTACCTGAAGATGAGCTCAAATTTCTCCTCTGAAAAGATAAATTAAAAAAATGAATGAAAGGATGAATGAATGAACGAACAAACAAAACAAAAAAAGAATGAAACATGAATATTGTCAGAATTTCTTCAGCAACATTAGACTGACTAAGATTATCCAATATTTTGATGACTCTAGTCACTGCATTTGGAAAGCATGCATCATAACTCCTATTGTTCATAATGCAGTGGCTGGCAGCCCCCCCTTTCACCCCTCTAAAATCTTCGGATCGAGCCTTTTTTCTTTCACGTTTGATGTCAATGCCTATGATGTAGGGGGGGGGGGGGGGGTGGCAACATGCCCCCCCCCTCAAAAAAATTTTTTGTTATTAGTTTTTATTCTAGGTGCCCCCCCCAGATTCTGGGTCCTCACTGGGTCATAATCTATCCAACAATGACAATTTATCTAACACTGACAATGCTCACCATTGATGATGGAGAGGACAAGATGAGTGAATTAGTGATTTTCTTGATCTCGTCAACAGATGCTGTTTTAGACACCATGTCATCTACTGGTTTAATGGTAACTTGAATACGTTTCGGCTCGTCATCTGGTCATATTGAATAATCACAACTGTTATAAATCTCGCTTTCTGATTGGTTGATAGTGTGTGCATTATGAGAGCACACAGCACATGCACGCATTTTGCATTTTGCATAAAAGAAATAAAAAACTTGCTTGCTGTGCTGTGTGCAGTTATAAAGCACAAAGGGATTGTCAGAAGACTCAAGAAGTGTTGAGAAGCTTGCATTCAGCTACATGTCGTGCTTCTCCTAACAAGTCCTTCTCTCATGTTCATCCATATGAGATTCACAGAGTCACCAGCGAAGCAAATGAAATAAACAAACAAACAAACAAAAACAAAAAAAGGATCAAAGTTGTGAGAGGTTGACTTGTTCCTCTTGCAGGATTTTCATTTTCATTTCACTCTAAAAATGGCGTGTATTTTTGTAGGATGTGCTAAATTTTCGTACGTTGATAAAGATTGTGAGCATAATTCAGCTACCCATTCTTGGGTTGCTAAAATTGGGGGGAAAGAAGTTGGAAAAGTCCTTCTTCCAGCCCTTGTGATCCTGGTCCAGGTTGGCCTGCCTGTGCTTTATTCCTCTCATGTTAACTAGTATGGACGGAGATGAAGGACTTTGCAAAAGTCTAGTCCAATCGCTGCATGCTTTATAACAACATACAGCACATATATCTTACCATCATCAGAATCTGAATCAGAGTCAGATGAGCCTCCTGCTGATTTAGCACTTGGATATAGTCAAGGAGAATTATTGGATCATAAAGTATCACAGTATAGTAATGAGTCTGAGTGATTCACAAAATGTGTGTGGGGGGGGGGGGGGAGGGGGGTCCCCTCCAGATCTGCCAATGTTGTAAAGAACGTAATAATGCTGCACAATATTGACTGAGTGTATATTACTTAATAAGAAATCATTAAGTAAGTCAAAGGTCATATCATGATGACCAGCCAAATAAGTTTTATCTTGGCCATACCCCATTTCTGACTCAACATTACTGATCAAAATGACTCGGCAAGGCATATATTTGTTTCAACAAGTTCCAATTCTGACCAGACATTGTCCGTTGACTGGTTGCTATTTCAAGCCCTGGGACTAACATAAGTTACCCTGTTAACCATAAAAAATTATGGTCCTGTTAAGTTACTTGGTACACTAAGAGATTATCATTCAAAGGATATTTTCAGTATCCGGTGGTCGTATTCTGTAGCCTTCTTCATCAACTTCAAATGAAGGGTCACGACTCAACTGAATATGAAAAAAAAATAGAAAACTTATTAAGTTTAAAATATATTTGATAGTGGGATACCTGTGGTCTGTAGATCAAGGGAGACTGAGAAGAAGTCCTCTCCATCACCTCTCCCCAACCCCTTTCTCCCTTCTTTATCACACAGGGATCCCAAGTACCAACAGAAGTAAAAAAGAGAGATGCCTACCATGGCACTAATTTATAACAAACTTAAAGATTGAGTGATCATATATTTAATGAGTTCCATATGGTAAGGGAACATTGTGAAGTTCTCAAGCCGCCTGGGCATGTTCCCATGGAAACACCTTGATTGACATCCAACAAGACCTTCTTTAATAGTTGTCATGGCAATGCCATGCTTGTTATTGATATCAAAAGTGTTGTATTGACGAAGATAACTGTCAAAGGTGAGAAGTTAAGAGTGATACTTACACTTCCTTCACTAACTGGTGATTCACTGGAAAAATAAAGGAGACAAAACATTAACACTGCTGCATGTAACACACTTGCTGCAGGGCTCAAAATAACGGCTAGTCATACATACGTCGGTCAACATGTTTGGCCAAATACATTTTTGGCCAGTCATTGCCAATTTCTAGATGGTCAAAAATGATTAATAATTAACCAATGGTAATTTTCATTAGATTAATAATTCTCACTGTGGAAAGGTCTGCAAATGCGTGCTTTTGTTACCCTCATTATTTAAGCTTATAACAATTCACTAAAATCATTATTAATCATGATTATTGGCGACCTAAACATTACTGCTGATTTTCATACACTTTGCAAGTCCACATCAGCCCTTGGCTGCCTGAAAATTAAATTGCGTTACCAAATAAAGAATTTTCAAATATGATCAGGCAACATGTCTGTTCAAAAGTGTATTTTACCAGTCAAGTACCAAATTTGGCCAGACATTGACCATTGGCCACTGTTATTTTGAGCCCTGTGCTGTAGTGCTTTTTCTTAAGAAGGTGAAGAACTTGCCATCCAACTGAATTCTCACAATCCATACGAATCCTTATAATAGAACATTTTATTGTTCTGCCATCTAACATGGCCGCCTGCACTTCCTAACCAATATCGAGGGGCTTTTTTCATTTCTTGTGTTCATTTTGATGCATTTTAAGGGATAGGTGCTATTAGTTCAATTGATCATCAAGGAATAGTGTGCCTTTCAGGAACTGGTGCAGAATTATTTCTTCTAATAAATTCATGATAGTTTTATGATTTTTAAAACAATCCCAAATCAGACCCTAGGTGCAAGTTAGCTGGCTAGTATACTAACAACATACTAACACATCTTCATGATTGTGATAAACATGGTTAGTCTTGGACCGTATGCCACCAGATAATGTCTTCATTATTTTTGAATGACTCCTGTAAGTCCCAAGGGAAGGGAGAGGTCAAATTTCTCTTTAATAGCCAAGCAAAAGGAAGCAGCAGAGATTTTGCTGCTGATTTATATGTTAATTGTGTATTGAATTTCACCATATCATAAAATAAGGAAAATTTATTCAGTTCATCCATCTGTCCCTTCCTCCATCCACCCACCATTACATCTGTCCATCCATTCATCCATTCATCCTTCCTTCTGTCCATATGCCTATCCATCTCTCTATCCATCCTTCTGTCCATCCTTTCCTCTATCTGCTGTCTGTCCATCCTTCCATCCATCCTTCCATCCATCCTTCCATCCATCCATTCTTCTATCCCTCCATCCCTCCATTCTTTCATTCATCCATCGATTCTTTCATCCATCCATCCATCCATCCATCCATTGATTCTTCCATTCATCCATCCATCCATCCCACCATTCTTTCATCAATACATCTATCTGTGCATTAATCCATTCTTCCATCCATCCATCAATCCATCCATTATTGCATACTTCCACCTTTCCATCCATTCATCTTATTTATCCATTCCATCAGCTGGTTGGTCAGTCCATCACTCAATCATTCCTTCCTTCCTTCCTTCCTTTATTCATTCACTTTTCTTCCAATCTATCTTAGCGGCTATACATGGATAAATTGAATACTTACACTGGTCCATTTTGCTGATGTTCTGGAGATCCCTGACTGTTACTTGGACTGGAATTACTACCCTTCTCTTTCTTCTTCTTTTTCTTCTTTTCTTTTTTCTCTTTCTTTTTCTTATGCAGTGGGAACCCTAGAACAATATTGGACATTAAACTGTGAGACCTTCAAATGTCTAGGATTATAATTTCATGTTTTTCTAGAAGACTAAGTTACCATCACTCCCTGCATAAAATATAAAATAATCCTTTCACACCTCATCCCCCGCAAAAACTAGCGAAAGAGTCTGTTTTCTCAGGCTAAATCACTCAAAGAGACTGTAAGATTTGTAAATATAGGGTAAATCAAACTTGTTTGTGATACCGTATGTCTAAGTTAATCCTTTTTGTATTATGTAGATAAATTGTTTATCATTTTCTTTCGAATTTGTACTCGTTCTTTGTTTTGTTTCTATAATAATTTTCTTGTTTGTTTAATTTCTTGTTCGTTTGTTAGTACTCCATAAATATTGTAAATAATAAATTATTTAGTGTGATCTTCGTCAATGAGCTGTTTATTGGCTCTTAAAAAGAGCACAGAGAAAAAAATAATAATGTTTAATAAAAAAAATAATGATAAACACAGCTATTTCAAAAAGGGTTGGTAAAGGTTTTGTTGAATGTTACATGTTTTTTGTTACTGAGCCAAATATACATTATATGAAAAATATGTAGAACAAATGCCAAGAAAATGTGCAGACAAAGTTTGGGAAAATTCCAGAAGTCTATTTTGTCTATTTTTCAAATTCTTACAATAGACCTGTGTTCCTTATTACAAACTCATTCACTCAGGATTAGCCTCATTTTTCAATGTCAAAATATTCACAAATACCAATGGTAAAGTAAAGAATGCACAACTTTAACAATACAAATACTTTCAACTGTATTCCAAGGAGCTTCACTGGAACACATAAATATTCTACACAAAAGAGAGGCTAAGGCTGAGCAACAGAAAGCTTGAAACTGGAGTATTACACAGTCATGTAAGATATACAAATCCCTGTTGAGAGATTTTTTACCAGTTTTGTTGTAATTGTAATACCTGGTAATTGTGGCTTCATTGCCTGAGACTTGTTGTTTGTACTTGGTGAGTTATCAACACTGACCAACGCATCTTGTTCTTCATACTCTTCAAATGTTATCACACCTAGAACACAACAATGATAAAAGCATGAATAGTTTACTAGCACATTCACACTACTGATAGTTTGAAGTCATTTTCAAGAGAATTAAGAGATGGTAAAGACAATCTCTGCAATCCCTGATAAAACTTGAAACATCCTTAGAGTATTTTCCCTTAAATCCACCTATTTCCTTGGTAATTCTGTCCTATTTACCTGGGATTTCTAGTCCTGTGCCTTTACTACGAACCAAATGATCCAGCAGTTTGTCAATAGTAAGGGCTCTGAGGCGCTCACGGAACTCCGTATGAACCTGAAAACATGTTCAACAATAATTACAACCCATACATTGCTAATCATGCCTTGTACCTTTTGTTTTAGAGAATTTCTCCTTCCCTGGTGGAGAGCAGTTCATAATTTCCAGGAGGAATGCAAAGAAGGGTATCATGATAATAGTAGTGTAGTTTTACAAACCCTGGAATAACCCATCATTGGTTGAGATATGATAGCTTATTCATCTTCCATTCAAGTCTTCTTGTGCAATCATTAAGGACCTTAAGATCTCTGACGGGAACAAGGACGGTAGCGCCAGACAATAACATGAGCATGTTTTCAAAACAGCTATTAAAGCCCACATAGTCAACCTTGCCCTTGCCGTCCTCGCTAGAATGTGAAAAAGCACCAACTGCTGTTCTATCAAG
This sequence comes from Anthopleura xanthogrammica, assembly GCA_964019055.1. NCBI lineage: Eukaryota > Metazoa > Cnidaria > Anthozoa > Actiniaria > Actiniidae > Anthopleura > Anthopleura xanthogrammica. The sequence continues at coordinate 1,531,703 of OZ025215.1, read as the reverse complement.
GACGGCAATGCCAAGGACAATAGCGCACACATGAAAAAATATTTTGAAAGCATCCTAATGCCATCATCTGTAATTCCTGTCGTGGATCTTAATTAAGGTCACTATTGCTTGCCATATGCTAATGTCCAACACACAAGATCTTATTTCAGTGGTGGAGACGTGGAGAGTGAATTTAGTGACATAGCTTATTTGTTCTTATACAATAGTACCTCTTCCATCATTTTCCATCCTGACAGATGAGAATCTATGTATGTCTCCAAGTGTCCAATAACTGTTTTTAGATGTTCTTCTTCAATCTGTTGAAATTTCTAAAGCAAAGACATATAATAGAATGAGAAATATACTGATTGTATTGGGCTTCCTGTGGTAAAAACCACAGGCAACCCCAATACAACTTTTTGGATAAAAACTTTAGGGAAAAAAAGGATCATTCAAAAGCAACTTTACTCACCCTGGATGTTTCCACCATCTTGTCATGAAATTCATTTCTAACTATTTCTCGTCTCTCAACTAATGCTTTGTATTCCTCTCCTAAAATCACAAGATCAAAAACAATGTATATTATTGATAAATTATCATTAAATACATCCAGAAATACAGACACACTATAAGTCAAATATAATACATAAACAATTTCATCTTGGGCATCAATGTTTTCCCATTTCAGACAACGTGTCATTCCCTTGAGAATAACGTTCTTTGTTTGAGTTGTATCCAGATTCACGGTACATCTTCTCATGCACAACCATTAAACAAAGAAATGATACTCTAGGGAATAACACATGGTCTGAAATGGGAAAACATTACTCCCAAGCTAAAGAGGTCTATTTTAATTTACTTGCCATGTTTAAAAGGTCAAACAGGCCAAAACTAAATGTTTCTATATTTAATGTCAATATGCAGAACATTTCCTCAATATGCAACATCTCCTTGAGTACGATAAACCTCCGAATATAAGCCTTGGGTTTATATTTGCCAAAGGTATCTTTTTGGTCATAGAAAAATTGAATCACATGATAAGGAGCTTATTATCGGAGGTTTATGGTATTACTTCTTTGTTTACCAGTAACAATCTCAAAAGATACATGTATTGATGTTTCATTTTGAAGTGAATATGACACAATGTCAACAAACTACATTCCATATTTTACGATGCTTTCTGCTCCACTTACCAGCCTTTTTCATCTTCAATTCAGCCTAGAAAATAATAATAAAAGGTCACATAAATGTTACTTAATGTGCCCTTTTTCCTAGCAATTACGGCCTAGTATAATAAAAATTAAAATTAAAGACAGTGCAATGTTTCGGTGTCAATCAGACACCATTATAATAAGTTTATTATTTATATAGCGCTTTATATGCAATACTCTAAAGCGCTTAAACATGTATAAGAAAACTAAGAATAAAGTGTCCAAAAAAAGTAGGATTAAATAATATAAAAACATTTCTAAGCAAAACTATGAAAAATATCAAAAAATTAATGTATACATAATATCAAGCGAGTGTTTGTTACGTTGTAACTGGTTAGTGTGGTTCCTGCTGAGAAATTGGTAGTGTGCTTGTATTTCACCCCTGGATTCTCAGGTTTGATCCCTGCATTGAGCATGACATGAGCATAGTTTGCTGGGTTTCTCCCATGATTCGAGGGGAGTTTCTTACAGTTCTCTAGTTTTTCTCCCTCAAAATGTAACCAGCTAAATTCCAAATCAATGTGTGAGTAAGCCGTACCGTATATTATATCATAGTTAATGGAGTGGAATGGTTTGGAAACCTATTGTTCTAGGCTTTTGTTTGGTTAGCGATGTTGAAACGTACCATCACGTGATATTGACCGTGCACAATGAACCAAAGCAAGTATGGCTGAAAATACTAGTTTCCGTACTATTTTCATGTACGAACATTTTGAAAGAGTAAAATTTTCATGCTAAGATTACAAAGAAGAGGATAAATAATTCCGCACAGATACAGTTAAGTTACTAGATGATAAATAAGAAAGCGTTCAAAAAGGTGATTCCATTTTCAGTAAACAATTAACCTCTGTCATATAGGATTAATTAACAAATATCTCCTATTTTAGAATATTTTTGAGAAAAAAATCTTCTATGTTCCCTAATTTACGATGAACAAATGCTGCAACTTTTCCTTCTCTATGCACGGTCAACGTCATATAACAATAGAAAAAGTCGAACAAAAACCTACAACAATAGGTTTCCAAACCATTCCACTCCATTAACTATGATTATATATATATCATTATTTCTATACCTTTTCAATTTCTTTTTGACTTGTGCCATCTTTCTTACACTTCTCAAACTCATGGCACCTTGCATAGTAGTTTTCCTTTGCCTGTTGTTAAAAAGAAGTTCAAAATTAGATTTACGCCATAATATTGCACTACTACAAGTAGGTCACGTGGCTCTATGCTGCCTCTACCCTTAAATGCGATTTGTTTCAAATTAAACACCAAAAATGAAAAGAGCACTTCAAAATTAACAAGAAAGCAAAGTTACAGCTGATGACATACATGTAGAAGGCACATCATTTTTCAGTGAAACATTTACTAGATGGGAAGCAATTAAGGGTAGTGTAACACTGAAGGCACTCACATGACTCAAAATCCCTTGAGATATAAATAACAATGAAACAGCCGTCATGTTTGTTGATATAACAAGAGAAGCTAATGAGGAATACACACATCAAGCAGTCCGCGCTACTGCTCTAAGCACATGCTCAGGGAATTAAGAAGTGGGATGGTAATATTTTGTAAAATATGCAATTTGTTGGTATATTTGACTCAAAATTCGCTTAACGGTATGTGATCTTGAATATTTAATGAAAATTGTGTTTGACAAGAAAAATACAACTAAAATATAACATGTTTTACAAAATATTATCTCACTTTTTAATCCCCTGAGCATGCGCTTAGAGCAGTAGTGCGGAATGCTTGATTTGTATATGCTTTGTTATCACCAACCAGCATGGCGGCTAGTGACGTGACATGCACCCCAAGAATTAGGATTTGTATGAAAAAATTGCACTGGATTACAATTTTTGACACAACTGCTTGATTTAGTGCATGTTGATATGGTCACATAAAATTTCCTTTCACCTTCAGTTTAATAACTAACCTTCGTAAGTCCCTGTGTCATAACCTGCATCGTCTGTACTATTTCAGCTGTGCCACTGAATTCCTCTTTTGCCTAAAAAACAATACTGACATTAATTCATCAATAAACCTTTAACAAGCTTAAAATAATGGCTGGTATTTAGTTGCCAGTCATGATCACCAGCCAAGTTAGTTTTAGCTTGGTCATACTTCGGTTCTAGTTTAATGTTACTGTTAAAAAATGACCAGCAAGGCACAGATTTGACCAGACAAGTTCCAATTCTGGCTGGATAACCAGCTGTTATTTTAAGCTCTGTTTAAGCTTGGACGGAAGTACAAACAGAAGCATAAACGGAAGTGTAAGACTTCTTATTTTCCAGTGAAAATAGTAAAAGAAAAGGTATAACTTTAAGTGCTGTATCCTTCTTCTTGGATGACTTATTCGACACATATCTAAACCTCACATATGTCAACTGTATCAATTTAATGTGTTGTTCTCTCCCTTTATCTTTGTCTTTAATCACTATTTGTACACAAGGGTTTTTCTCCAGCTTCTCCGGTTTTCCTCCCTCCATGAAAATCAACATCTAAGTTGAGCATTGTATACATAGCAGTGGTGTTGTGTTTTCTTGGCTGGAATAGACAGTACAGTAAATTTATGGATAGAAAATCCCAGCCTCAACTAGAATCTATTGTTCTGTGGTCATTCAAGCAAATTCAGGAAAGGTATTTGTTCACCAACTATTAAAAAATGAATTTGTTTAAATCATATTTGTGAGATGAGAGTTGTATCTACATAGAATATTGAATTTATCGGCAGAGTGTGCGAGTGAAAACTGGCAAAATTAGAAAAGAAATATTCGTATTGAATTTGTTCCCCAACAACAAATTAAAGAGGAATATATTTAAATCATAAACACTTTGGTACTCAGGACTTACTGCCTTGTGTCTGTCTTTCTGTTTATCGCCATATTCTTTAACTTCTTTTCCCAGTTCATGTAATTTCACCACAACCGTATGATGTGCAGTAGCGAGTTTATCAGTAGCTACACGAAGAACTCCCCACAGTGGCTCAAATGATCTAGCAGAAGTAACCAAATCAATTAGAAATATTAAAACACAAGCAAGAAGAATATAAATTAGCTCGTTTGAGCATGAGAAATATATATCCATGTTGATAAATTTGCTCAAAAAATATAATATAAATAATAATAAAAGTGGCAGGTATTTCAGGTTAATAAATGATAAAATGTTCTAATTAATAGACCAATGAGGAAGGTATCTCAAATCCATCTTATGAAATTATTAACCATTATCTAACCACAAGAATTTTGACCAAAAACATGTCAAAAGTGTTGATGTTTTGTTTATAAACTCATTCAAACGTGTAAAAATAATTATGAAGGCTTATTAAAACCTTAAAAAGGTAAATTTAAGAAAAGAAGAATGTAAACAGGGCTGCTTTTGTAACTATCGAGAATTTATGCAAATAATTATTGTTTGTAACAAGATTTTCTTGAATGAAGGATACGTTGATTGGCATCCAAAATAATTACAACATGCTTACAATTAATATTATTTTCATATTGCATGTATAAAAATATTTATCTGTTATTCTTGAAGATAGGATTTCTGAGTTTTAGAAGCCATTTAACATTTAGAAGCTTACAATTTGACCAAAGTACATTACAAAATTAGCTGTTACATGTAACTTGTAAATGCATTCCAAGGAGCTAACAAAAATATTATCATCTTCAAAATTCACCAGAACACTTAGTATATCTTAGTCTTACTGAATCTCTCGTTCTCAGCTCATTAAATAATCATATTTCATTTTATTTTATTGGTAAAAAGGTAGTTCAAGACAAGGGACCCCGACTGTTAAACTTGGAATTTCTGTGACAAATTCCTAAAGTATTAGAACATAAACACTCAACATTTCTTCAAAAAATACTCCCAAAATGAGCCTAAAAATTATAATAGTTAATGCCTGTGTCATTTGCAAGAATTCTGTCCTCATTTATGCTATCTTTAGGTATGAAAGAGTAGTTATAAGTTAAGAGGAATTTTTAATTTGGGGAAGACAGTAAAAACGTGAGATTTTTTTCAGAACGTTTTCAGGAAATCAAACGTGCATATGATCTTGCCAAGTTTATTAAACTCTTTTTATGAGAGCAGATCGTCTGGATTTTCAATCTGTGAGAATATTTATTTAATATAGAAGGAAACTACAGCGATCGGAGAAGATCGGAGAAGCAGAAGGCAAAATAAAATTCAAAAATACAAAGAGAACTTTATGTATTTTTTGAGGATTGATGCGACTTTTAAATTAAACTCAAGACTTGATATCCTAATTATAAAGACAAGAATAAGCTTACCCAAGTTGGGAGACGGAATACGCTGATTTAGCTAGCTTCACGAGAGATTTAGAATAACTCTCCTCCACAGCAGCTCTAAAATAAAACAATTTTTTCTTTAGTTTTGAGATTATGAAGTTTTCAAACCAGAGTTGCAATTTTGATGCGAGATTTCCAATGTTGATGGTTTTGGATACGACTTTCAACTCACCTTTCTCGGATGAAATCACTAACTTTAACACTGACATTATTCCCATATTTCATATTATGATATAGCACATCGTATCCTGCATTTTTATCGCCCTGATGAAGAGAAAACCAGAAGAAATCTTCAATCAAAATGACTCAAAAACTCGAGTTGACGACAAGACACGAAGTTGAACGCAAAACAATCAAGTTTGCAGCTCAAAAAGATAAATTTTTGAGGTTGTATACCCAGAAACGGTCCTCGAAGGCCACCATTGTGCTTTGTGGATGCTTGTGGAGGTATTACATTGGGGATAAAAGTGTTTTTTAGGAAGGAAGAAGTACTATTACTCTTAACATGGCTGATACAAGCAGATCGCTTGGCAGAACGGAAATTGGAATCTCCCACATCCCAGGCCCCTGTCATACACGGTCCCCGTACCTCCCCTCCCCCCTAACAAATTCGAACTTTAAATCGAGCCCTGGAGGCGTCTTGGCTGGGCTAACTCACAGATCGAACCCTGAAATAACATCCGAGCTTATCTAAGTCAGGGGACGGCTAACTTACGGATTAAACCCTGAAACAACCTCAAGGCTGATCTAATTCAGGGCATAGCTAACTCACAGATTGAACCCTGAAATAACATCTGAGCAGAGTTAGTAGAGGAGACTGTCTCCTCTACTAACTCTGATCTGAGCTGATCTAAGTCAGGGGGCGGCTGACTCACAGATGGAAGTTGGAATTTAGCTTGTTGGGCTTTGCGGAGGGAGGAAAACCAGAGAAAAGCCCTGATCAAGGGAAAAAAAACAAAAATAAAAATATCACAAATCAGTTACGCTATCCGCCCCTCCCTCTAAAATCTTGGCCTTACGCTTTTTCTAGCTGACCAACGACCGCAAATTCCTCCTTTCTGCCGTTTATTTTCATTGCAAGTTTCGATGCTGCTATTGGCAATTAAAATATTTCGAAATCTCATATAGAAATTATCGATAACCGGACGCGTCAATATTTAAGAGAAAGAATGAAAGCCACATTTCAGTTTCGTTCGCCAAAGAAGCTAAGATGACGTAACAAGGGGAATGCCAATGCCAATGCCAATGCTTTTGTTCTATCTCGAAACAAAATCATAAATTATTCCTTCCTCAAAATAGTAGGATTTCCTTTGTGTTTTGCTGAAGGTTTATAAAGAAGGTTAAAATATTTTCCTTATATGGATGAGGATTTTTTTAAATCTAAAATAGTTTTATTTTCAAGTCTTTCGTGGAGACACCACAAGGTGAAACTTCCACAATCTTTAATTGCGCAAACTGAATATTTAGAAAAAAAATTCGTTATTATCCAAGCTCTTTGGACCGGATTTTTCCTAAAGATAAAAAAAGCCATGGTATACTGAGAAAGTATTCATGATTTTTTTTCCTCTTATGTGCTTTTTTTCTGAATAGAAACGAAAGAAGTAAGATTAAATTGCTTGCAGATGAAGATCAGAAAAAAAATTGAAGGTAAAAAAAATATTTCTAAAGACCCAAAAGTATTATGTTTTTTTAAGCTTTTTTAAGATCGATTTTCGTGCCGTATAATAATTAGGAAAATTCAGGAAAAATACCCGGAACTCTTCAAAAAAGGTTTGAATAAACATTTCGAAGAGACTTCAGTATTTGAAGCTGCAGTTCTAAGCTTATGAATTATCACTTTTAACAACTTTTTAGCTTTCAATGGCCTTCCAAATAGTCTTGATTAATACTTAATGATGGCACTATGATAACTGCAAGTATTGGAGCTCAAAAAATCTCCTAAATAGACCAGAATAAAGCTAGTTAAGCTGAAATACTAAGCTTACCTGTTGTAATGGACTTTTCACTTTGCCTTGTGGGAAAACAAGCGACTTTCTCGCAGTCGAAATCTTCCTCGTATCTATCAACGGCTGTAAAATAGTCGGCGAAGTAGTTTTCCTCTTAGCACTTGCTCCCAAGATTCTTTCTTTGCTTTCACTTTTCTTAAAGATGTTAGAAACCCTTCTTAAGAAATGGGAGTCTTTAGGAGTTTGGTTAACTTCGTCTGTGTGACCTCTTGTTATCATTGAAACCAAGCGATCATCTTCGGATGAAGAATCGCTGTTAAAAGTGCTTTCAAGTATCGGCTTATTCGGTGTTTTCCTCTTCATTTTTCTGCTAGACGTTTTTAAATCTAACGATTCTCTTTGGAGGAATTTTAAGAATTTTTTTCTTAAGAAATTTTAAAGTTGAAATCAATGCGGCCATTTTTGGTAGATTTCACAACTGCTTAAATTTTTATATCGAATTTCAAGCTCGAATTTTTTGCTAAAATTCTCCAAGATGAAAATAAAAACGGAGAATGTACGATGTTTAGCTCACTAGAAAGCTAAACAAGTCAGCATTTTGCTATTTTTCTTTCATTTTGTTGAAGTTTTTCATACTTCTTTCAGAAACCGTCGTTATTCAAACCAAGCTATACAGTGGGAGAGGGTAGGGAGAGTTAAGAGCAAACATTTGGGGAGGGGTGGGGAATATTTGTCACCCTAAAAACACAGGAAGCCCAATTTCGATAAAAGTTGTAAACTCAGATATAAGATAAACGCAAATAGATTTTTTTGTTTTTGCCCCAAGGCTGTACTTTGGGTGCTATTCTAAGTTAGATTCATATTTACATACATGTATTTTCCAAAGCATTACAAGTAAATTGTAATAATTCCCAAGAGAATGAATTAACAAAAGATATAGCATGGCGGCCATTCGTCTTGGTGCAATGTTTTCCCATTTCAGACCACGTGACATTCCCTTGAGTATCATTTCTTTATTTAAAGGTTGCGCATAAGAAGACAAATGAATATGGATACGACTGGCAAAGAATCTTATTCTCAAGGGAATAACACGTGGTTTGTAATGGGAAAATATTGCACCAAAACGGATCAGGTAAATTAGCAATATTTATTGCTTATTCCACTGACCAACTAATTCAAAGCTAGAAAGAGGGGAGGCGGCACCCTGCCCGATGGCTCAACCTAAATCCTTGAACACCTTCCCTATCCCCAACCAGCCTAGAGCCCGATTCCCTTTACTTAGGCGTCATCGTATTCTAACTAAAATCTTGTGCCTAGCGACCTATAACTAGTCTAAAACCTCAGGGAACCCATCTCAACTAGTGACGGGATTTCTACCTGTTGACATTTTTGATACTATGATGTTCGTAGAGACTATATTTGTACACAGATATGTTGTTTACCACCATGGAAACAGACAGTCCATTCATTTCTGTGATTTGACTTTTTGCTTTGGAGATATTTGAGGACAAAATGCTGCATTTCATTATGGCTTGAGAAGATGGTTTTAGGTAGCCCCACCTCTCCCCTCTAAATCGAGTTGATAACAATAGCCCATTTCCGAGATATATTTCACTTGCACGCACAAAGGTTTCACAAATGTGAAGCTTCGTGCATAAAGCCGCTGTTACACGTAGTCTTTTTTCGTGCAACTTGAGCAGCGCGCAAAAAACTTCAAGTTGCACGAGTGTTTTTTAGGGGGTAACACCCCCTCTTGCAACTTATTTTTCAAAGATAAAAGTTACACGAAAAGTAGATTTGGTTTCTAGTTTCTCAACAAATTTCCGAAAGTTGCAACGACAGAAATACGTGTGACAAACTCGCGTGCAACTTGAACTCTTTTGCGCGCTGCTCAAGTTGCACGAAAAAAGACCACGTGTAACAAGGGCTTAATGCTTGCTATTCGTGACAGGAGAAAATAATGAAATTTCAAGTTTATTAATAATGGTAATAGAACTTAGTGGAGTACAATTTGGGCTGAAATCGCAAGAGTGATTTCAAGAGTGCAATTTGTTAATCACGAGTGTGATTTCTACACAAAATTGCACGACACGAAGTTCTATTTAACAATTAGTCCTCGAGTCCGAATGGTCTACGAGTCAATAGCCCATGAGGCCGAAGGCCGAATGGGCTATTGACTCGTAGGCCATGAGGGCGAGAGGTCTAATTGTTTTAGTAAAAACCTACTAATCGGTCCAATAAAAGGATGCAAAAAGTTTTGGATTTTGCTTTAAATATATATTTTTTGGTTTTCAAAACCGGCGCTTTTCGCTACTAGAGGTCTATCACTAATAGACCCCTAGTAGCTCAGCCAATCACAGGGCTCGATTGGTGATAGACCATTAGTAGGTTTTTTCTAATACCTATTATCCATTTTGAAATCTCAATATATTCAAATACTAGTAATCAACAGTTATTTAGCTTCAAAATTGTTTGTATGACAAAATGATGCAATTAATGATTCAGAATAGTGCAATTAATCAATCAGATTGCAGGATTTGCTAATGATTTCAAAATGGATATGACTAATTAATTAAAATTTAGCATGTAGCCTCGTAATGAGAGCGGATCTTTGTGTGTGATAAGCAAGGCATATATCGGAAGTGGGCTATTGTTTTGACCTTATCTGCAATAATCCCTGCCTTCCCATTGTACTTTACAAATAAACTGACAATGTGAACTGAAGAGGATATGCTGAATCCATACACACTTACGCTCTCAACCCGGCGGAAGTAGTTACGTAGTATGGAAGGACCGTGTTTTTTCAATAATAATAATAATAATAATAATAATAATAATAATGATAATAATAATAATAATGATGATGATGATGATGATGATGATGATGATGATGATGATAATGATAATGATGATAATAATAATAATAATAATCTTTGTATCCTGTCCAAGTACAATGCCATTTGATTTGTCAGTTCGGAAATTAATTAGAAATTATGCCATATTTCCGCAATCTTCTGTAAAAAGTCATGTCAGACAAAAGTTGAAATAAACCACAATAAGAATGATAATAATAATGATAATAAGTATAATAAGTAGCTATGTAATCAATCTAATTGTATTGGTACTAATGTCATTTTGTAATAAGCAAAACAAGACCTAATAAAAGCTCATCGTAATATATAATAAGTAGATATCTAAAATCTGGTGTGTAATAATAATAATAATAATAAAATAAGAAGAAGAAGAAGAAGAAGAAGAAATAAAGAAAAAGAAAAAGAATAAGTCAAGCAGTATTGTAACAATAGGCTAAAGGTTTCGGTTAGGTTTTGAAATGTCAGTTTGAAGTCTTAGGTCTTGGGAAAAGACCCGACTAGTAATTTTACCAGGGAAAAATCATATTATATCAAATTTTCCTGAGGTTAAAATAAAATAATAATAATAATAATAATAATAATAATAATAATAATAATAATAATAATAATAATAATAAAATAATAACTCTTTATTGAGTTACAGATAAAGTGATACTTTTTTCCAATCTGGCCCGATAACAAACTAATCTTGTTTCATAAGATGGCAGTAAATTAAATGGTCTATTCTTGTAAACGAGATTTTTTTTTCTCTGAGGTGAACGGAATCTTACTGAGATATTTATTTTCTATCTTCGTTAGCTTATGGCCCTTAGACCTCATTTCCATTCCTTTGCTTTAACTCATTTCCAGCTTAGAGCGTAAGCGTGTGTTCTCAACGATAGACCCCTTGCAGTACGTCGGAATGCAGCTCAATTTGAAGGACAAAAATAGATTCCAATTCTCGGGAAATTGAACCAGCTGAGTTGACCTTTAGAACAAACTCAAAGTCAACCAATCAGAATTGAGAATTCGACATCGTATTTTGATTAGCATTTTCCCATTGTTCTGCCAAGAGAATTTATGAAATACGAGTTCTTCCTTCTTAAAAATTAATCGTAAACGCTAGTCGAACTCATGGAGGAATTTTATTTCAATCAACAAGAAAAGTCTACATTGTATACTCGGAAAATGCTCGAAAAATGCTAACCAGAAATAGTGACCCATAATTCCCTTTCGGGGAAAGCGATCAACTCAGCTGGATTGTTTTGTCCTCCAAATTGAGCTGCTTTGACGTCACGTTACCATGGCAATGCTTACAATTACCTAAAGTCAAGTGCTTTGCATACATATGCATAAGTGTGGTTGCAAGGAACATCATTCCAAGCCCCATCTGCGAAAGAAAT
>OZ025215.1:1345000-1517500 GCA_964019055.1 Anthopleura xanthogrammica | reverse complement strand
TAGAGTGATTTCACATAGTTCTTACCTTCTCTATCTGAGGAACAAGCAAGTGGTTGGGTAGTCCACTGATCCATGTTATTCGGGATCTAAAAAATGCGCACAGGATAAGGTTTTTTTCAAGACCTATGCACTGCACATGCGTAAATGGTGACACGTGGTCTGGAATGCAAAAATCTTACTCCCCCTACTTTGCGCCCAAAATACACCAGCCAATTACTCACCAGATCCAAGTATTCTTGTCCAGATGATGACACGCGAACGTAGTCCTTCGGACTTGCCTTCTTAGATGATTTGTTCAACTCACACTGCACCCCTGCGTCTTTATCCGTGTGGACATTCAAAGAAAAACACATCAAAAACCGTCTGCATTCCAAGACGCACGACCATATACTCTCTGTCGATATCCTTCTTATCACGTGACCCTGTAGCTTGTACCCCGGATGTGACTCGAAGTAACCATGGCGACAGTCAGGTTCAGCTTTGACAAGCTGAATGAGACTCGCACACAGGACCAGTAATGTTAGAGGCAGTCGTTGTCCCATGGTCCAGTTTTATAGGACGTCTGAAACTCTGTTTGGAACTGAATCATTTGAAACGTAATTACTGGAGCTGAATCATTATTTACGCTCATTTCACTATGATGAAAGTTATTACATATCATCTATAGACCCCTTTCACGTGACGTCAAAGCAGCTCAATTTGGAGGACAAAACAAAAGAATTTCAATCTCCTGAGAATTGGAAACTATTGTCTTGTCCTCCAAATTGGGCTGCATTCCGACGTGCTGCAAGGGGTCTATACGAGAGTTCTCAAAATTCTTGCTTTTTGCTTGGATGCTAGGCTAACATGAAACACAAAAGAAATCACACTTTTTCTCGATGGAATTTGTGGCATTTCTTTTGTATTTCCATGTTAGCCTCGCATTCATTATATTTTGAGAAGGGTGCATTGCCGACGGAATTGTTGGAGCCAATAACAACACGCGCAACCAATACGCATCCAATGAAACTGGTCCAACACGGTTACGCCACGGTTACGTCAATCATTAGAGAGTTTAAGAATCCCGTTTACGGCTAACGTGAAACGTCAGTTGACCAGTGAAAAGTTCTTTAAAATTAGTAAAAAGGAATCGCAAAAATCTCCAAGTCGTAGATAAACAAAATGATATTTCTTTTTGTTAAGAAAGTTTGCAAAAGGTAAAGTAAAATACAGGAAAACGAAGAAAACTTGGTCACGTTTGCCGTTTGCGGGAGAAAAAACCGCGAATCTTAAGCTCTCTAATACCTTAGTCTGAGGTACGCTTTCAGGAAATCAAGGGTAGCGTAGTCGTCTCTCACCTCTGAGGTCTCAGGTTCGCACCTTAATTCGAACGCTTTATACATAAGCCCCTGGCTGCGTTTTCGAAGAAAAATGTTTGCTTTTACCTTAGCTTTCTTATGGCTTGTCTAGTATACAGTTGTTCTAAGTGGAGCTTCAAAAACTGTTGCTTTATTGACGAACTGAGACAGAACGGAACTAATGAGGATCTTAATTTCGCGACAACTTTCAATACTCTGATCATTATTAATGAATTTGAGACATTGTCTAGAACTAAAATGCCCCATTCAAGTCGTCTCGTATCACTTGTTTGAACAACTCATCAAAAAGTGTAAATAAATGTTCTGGTAATCTATTAGTTCGACTGCTTATCCTGTTTCTTCGACGGAGACAATTCACGCGGCAAATTTTCTCGAATTTTCTTGAGTTCTGGCTTCCGTAATTTTGTTATTATAGCGGATGCCGAAAACTCCGACGTGTGGAAGTTGTCGGGTTCGTAGATCCATGATCGAAGACAGCTCTTTGATGGTGCGTCCAATAGACTAAAGTTGGGATCGAGAAGGTCAGAAGTCTCGGTCAAGGACGTCTTAAAAGGATATATTATGATTTTCAAGAGTATTCGAATGATTTGAATTTGAGATTTGAAGTAATTACTATTGATATCAGCTAATCTAGAATTCGATACAACTCGGACGGTACTTTTACAATCTTGGACAAAACCTTTTTGGACTTTTCACTTTTTGGACAAAAATGTAAAATCTTGCTAACTGTTTTGAAAATACCCTCTCTCCCCCGATCAATGTTGACTTGAAAGGTCTGGTGGTGACTCGGTTATTAGAACACAATATTTGTCTGTGGAGGGGAGGAGAGGTTTTGGCCTAAGAGTGTGAGGAGTACGTATCGTTTCAACCCCCCCAAAAAATAAGGAACGGTGGAAGAGTCCCAACATGCAGTTTTGTCCTGCAGGATTATAGGCTGTCATTCTTGATAGGTACTTAGAAATTTGCTTGAGTTTGAAAGTTGGTCTACACTGACGAGTAACAACAAAGCACATCCTTAGATCACTTTTTTCTAAGATTGATTGTACATGTGACAGACGTATAAGTGTCATGGCTTCATCGTGACATCTTATGTCTTTCTGAGCTTTCTATGACGATATGAGGAGTTTTCTCGCGCGCTGCGATTGGTTGAGCGGATGTCCCTTAACGTAACCGTGTCAGATCAGCGATGTCAGATACAAGATGATGTCAGATGCGATATCTTTTCCCACGCATAGGCTGGGAAACTTCTCTTTTCAACGTTAATTAGTAATTCCTTGATTGTTTTGCGCTAAACGGCAGTGAGTAGAAAGTAGAATTGAGACGTAATCTACTTGACATTGTAAAACTGTGTCGATATTTGTGCAAATTTCAAAATGGCGCGGAAGGACGTTAGTTGAAGGATTTCCGCACTGTCGATGGAAGCAATTAATGGCACGGTAAAAGTTGACGAAGCGGCTTCTAAACTATGCTAGAAATAACTAGGTAGATGAGAAAACCTTTAAGAGCCAATGTCAGGAAAAACCAGACAAAATCGAGAAATTCTGGCCACAGCTCAAAAATCAATCTGCCTCATTTTGGCTTTATTGGTAGATATTAATGAGTTTTAAAAGGTCGTGGGTTGATTTTTCAAAATACGAAGTAGTTTTTGCATTTGCAAATCAGCTGCCTGAGAAGCCGAAAATGGTCCATCGCGAAAAGTCTCTCGCTTGAGCAAAAAGTTTTAAAATCTTGCAAAACAAACACTTAATTTCGATAAAATAGGTATTTCTCATCTTATAACTCGCATTTGTTTAGTTCTAAATGATAACTTTGACCCTCAAAAACACTCTCTTTGAAGAGCGATTTTTACCTGGCTTATCAACCTGTGTTTTACAACCAAATTGTGAAAAATATTTTCGATATGTGGCCATTATCCGATTAGCTTAAAATTCTGGCTAAGCAGAGCTTACAGGGCTCGAAATAGGGGTCTGCCAATGGCCAAAATGCAGGTCAAGTTCTACTACTGTCAGGCTAAAAAAGTTTTGAACTGCCAAATGGAAAATAAAAGGGCAGGAGAATTTTGCTCCAAAATTATTTATCCTGCCGAAAATAAGTAACTGTCTCGCCATTTTTCTTTTCTATTTCGAGCCCTGACTTAGATATTGTCCTACATTAAAACTATCCTGGTTTTTTTTCGCCAGCGCTTCAAAAATATTCAGTAAATTTGCTCGTGAAACGGACATTTCCAGTAAAATTAGCGGGCTGTTGACATGTGATGACCTTACATAATTTTTGAACAGTTCACTGATTTGAGCTAAGTGCAGAAGAAACCGAATCGCGTCGGAAACTGAATATTTCCTATAAAATGTATCGGTTATTACACATATGAAGCAATCAGCTAACCTGAATATGGAATAAGAACTTCCTGACATTGAATAAGTCCTCTTTTTCGACGAATATCTTCCAAGTTCGACTACTGTAAAACACAAGACAGCTCCATGCAAGTGCTCTGTGATATAAATATTGCGTGACCATCGAAGTTGTCACAGATCACAAGGAAGGTGTTTGGATCGCACGCAGTTAACAACGGTTCAACGTACTTCTGATTGTGAGGGCTATGGTATTCACCACTCCTTAAAATGCCTTTCCAGGATTAACTTTTGAAAGATTAATCTTTATTTTTCATTTATTTCTACTACCCCATTGCGCTTATAAGTTCCAGGTTGTTGAACAGAAAATGAATGAATTAGAACAAGAGAGCAGAAATATGCTCTCATGATGAGAATATATAAATAAATAATTGAGAATAAAAGATTGATTGAATAAATATAAAAACAAATGATTATTAAATGGAGAAATGAATGAATAAGAATAAATGAAAATGGATGGATGAATTAATAAAAATGAATGAAACTTAGTATACAAGATTTTTAGCATTATATATGGAAATACGTCATATTGAAAATCATAGATGCACAGTGCAAAATTGTTTTTTTTTTTTTTTTTTTTCATTTATTTATTTTATTTATTTTATTTTAATTAAATTTTGAATGCTTAGGGATTGGGACTAGGATTGGGATTAGGATTAGAGGGTTATTTAATGAAAATATATCTATATCAGTTTTTATATTTTATATTATATTTTATATTTACAATTATAGTTATATTTAGCTACACTGGACATCTTGTTAAGACCAGTGTTTCTTAATACTGATAGATTTTTCCAGTTTAAATAAAGTATTTATTATTTATTATTATTATTATTATTATCATTATTATAACGTACTAGTTTTTAATTTATCTGAAATATAATGGTCGTAATAGACGTCAACATCGCTCATGAGGTTTTCAGCTCTTCTTTTTTTTTTATCAGGATTTTTGTTTATCCCTATTCGATTGATTCTAACCCATTAATTGCACAAAAAATAATCATGTTTGCAAGTCACATCGTAGCCCCTGTTTTGTTCACGACTGCTTGTCCTCTGACCACTGCCTTGACGACTGTTGTCAAGGAGGTAAGGTTGAAACCGCTATATAGAACCTCTGGAGCCAAGCTGGAAAAGCTTGGTTTTAGCTTTTATTTTATACCTATTTTATCGAAATTAAGTGTTTGTTTTGCAAGATTTTAAAACTTTTTGCTCAAGCGAGAGGCTTTTCGTGACAGGCAGCTGATTTTGGGTCTCGAGGCCGAGAAATCAATTTTCTCGCATAATTCAAAAACTATTTTGTATTTTGAAAAATCAACCCAGGACCTTTTAAAAATCACTAATATCTACCAATAGAACCAAAATGAAGGCAGATGGATTTTTAAGTTGTGCCCGCACTTTCTCTCAGTGGTTTTTCCTGACATTGGCTCTTAAAAAGTTTGACTCTTTCTTGCTTTTGCAGGACCCTTAAGGCATATGAACATAGCCAAGAACAAAGAACTTAGAACGAAACAATACCCTGAAATACGAAGAACCCTAACCTTGAATACAATACTTCCCTCAACGCCTAGAAAGAAGTTTGTGTTAAATAATGAATGCTGGAATCTCTAAGGTCCGGGTCAAACGTCGATCTTCTCATGAGCCGAAGCAAATGACATCAAAGAAGACGACTGCCTTATTATTCATTGTTATCAAGTGCGTTCGGCTCATGCGATGTTCGACGTTTGAACTGGGCAAAAAAGAGCCGTGAACGTATTGGCTACTATGCGTTTATTATAGATTCAGCCTGGTCTTGCAGGGTTTCTAAACATTTCGTCAAAGAATAGACACTTTGAGCATCTCCTTTATGGCAAACGTGAAACGTAGTTGACAACTAGTGAAAAGTGTCTTAAAATTGGAATTGTATTTAGGCCAAGGAAAATTGAAAAATAGAATCACCAAAACGCAAGTGAATTATTATTTTTCCACCTAAAATTGCTCTAAACCCGGAAACTGGTTTGGATTGCTTTTCTTTTCTTCTCTTCTCTTCTCTTCTCTTCTCTTCTCTTCTTTTCTTTTCTACCTTCTTTCTTTTCTTAGACTCCAATTATGACGTCCTGTTCACCAGCAATATTTCTTGCTTCACTATCACTTTTGTCCAGTATTTCTTTATTCATTCTTTTACCACAAAGACGACTATTAAAAACGTAGGGGAAAAAAAAGCCAAAAACTTGGAAACTTTTTAGTTAAAGAACTGAGAGAAAATGATATCAAGTGCTTTTTGAATTACCACTTGAATGCTTTTCTGGTTTTTTTCTTTTCTGACTCACCAAGTCAGTTGCCCAACGACGACATAAGAATTTCTTCTTCGACTACTTGGCTTCAAAAAGACACTCATTTTGCTCTTTCGCTAAAACGTTTCACTTGCACAATGCTTTTGTCATTATTTTGGCTGGCAAAAATATAATTTAGAAACCCCTTTAGAAACCTAGCTTTCTGTAATAATATTCTTTTAGCTTTGAATAGCGCTAGAGCTGTCAAATGCCATATCGTAGCTTCGTATCTTATATGGCTATGAATTGTTTGAACACACAGACGTATCTGTGATGATATTTGCTGATCGTACTTAAATTTCAAGCCTACTTATTACAGGTAGTCCGATATCTTTTCCCAAAACGGATAAAAAGTCTGCGAAAATCGTTAGTTAGTCAAGTAATGCCTTAGAATCAAAAAATCAAAAGCTTGAGCTTCATTATATTACGTACAAAATCTTCGAGCGAAAACTAATGACTATGTTTTACCTTGGTATGCAGTTGTTGGCTGTACAGGTGTAAAACCGCAGGAAAAAATGGATAAAGAAGAAGCTTGCATGTAGAAGAAATATGAAATCGTCAAGCGATTTAAATTCCCCACGGTGAAACGGAAGAACTTCAAATTTTGAAGAACTTCAGGAAATCTTGCTATAGCCGTGAGTTTCGAATCCAATACTGAGGGCAGATGCTTTAATGTTTGTTCTTGGCTACTTCGTCGTTTTACCCTTTCCTCTAAACAAACAGACCAAAATAAAAATACTATCTGCCATGTATAATGGTATGTCAATTTATACATCTGTAGAAAGTCACTCCATTGGAAAACAGAGCTTTAATTTCGGCTGGCAAATCACGAGACCAGACGTCAGGGAGGCAATTTCTCACCAATCGCAAGGCAAAAGCAGACCTCAGTCACTGAAGAAATTGCCACGAAAGGAATTATAGGAATAATAAGACTATTAGAGCAGTTATATATGTCAAGGTTTCTCCATATGGTAATGGATATTTATGTATATATCCCGTCTCTTTCAAATGAATCTTAGCTTGTTAGAATTTGTGAGGCATAATGAAGCCCTAATTTAGCCTGTGGCCTAGTGGTCCTGAAAAGGCACCCCGCTTGCTCAAGGGAGAAAATGAGTTGCATGAAAATTATTTTGTTTCGTTCAAGATTAGCTTCATGTTTAAATATAAGTTTTCATAGGATTCATTTTTAGAATATTGAAAGTAAATTTTGCTAATTTAGTAGTGTAACTCAAGACGATGAAACAAGATGACGCTAGAACATCTTTTGTCATCGTGACAGCTGCTATCTTTGCCTATTTACAATATTTTTTTTGCATTGTCCATCGCGTTCTTATTTCCCTCATCGTCACTCGCCCGGTTGTGCAGCCTAGTTCTCCATATCTATGGACCAAATCCACTTCGACGTATTAAATGTTTTCCCATTTCAGACCGCGTGTCATTCCCTTAAGAATTTTTTTTTTTAGGAGTTGTATCCAAATTCATGTGTTTTCTAATGTGCAACCGTTAAACAAAGAAATGATACTCTAGGGAATGATACGTGGTCTGAAATAGGAAAACATTAAGCCCCAGCTAAATTGAATAATAATAATAATAATAATAATAATAATAATAATAATAATAATAATAATAATAATAATGATAATAATAATAAAGTTCTTATATAGCGCATTTCACATCGTCTCAATGCGCTTTACAATTGTGACCAGTGGAGGACTTTACGGGCTGCATATTAAGGCGCTATTAGCAGCCGTGCAGCTTACAATCATGAGTGAATTGTTAGTAATTAGTGTTATGCCTCCAAATTGGGATAAGTCCTAGTATATTCCATACTTTGCCTACTTGACTTTTCCATTGGTGCTTGCCCCATATTGCTTAATCCTGACACTCCCTGTATTCCATGTTTTGCCTATGACTATCTATCATTGAGAATGTTGGCTTATGAACCCTATGTTTAGTGGTTATTATACGTCTCTTTGAAGTAAATTTTACATTTCTTTTGCTTAAAGCCATTCGCCTGACTTAACATGTGTAACACTGTGAATCCTATTATAACGTTCTTTGCTACGTCACAAGTTTAAGCAGCTAAGTCTCTCTCTCTCTCTCTCTCTCTCTCTCTCTCTCTCTCTCTCTCACTCTCTCTCTCTCTCTCACTTGATCTTTAAAGTACCAGACATATCCGAGTGCTTTCCTTTTATTCACGATCATTTTGAATGATTCAAACTTCTTGTGTTTATAAACCATCAAGATTCCACTCTAAGTGCTAATTCACCTGTCATCTAACCCCTGCCAATTACTTAGAAAACTAAAATTACTTCCTAAGTATAGTTTTGAATTTCAAAAAGCATAGACGAAAACAATTACTTCAATACGCCCGCCAGATACCGTACGCTCTTCAAATTTGCTTTTCGACCTTTTTCACTAAAAACCACACTAATTTATAGTATTTAAGCGAAAAAGAGGGACAAAACAATCTGAATTTGACAAGAAACATCGATAAAAATATTCTTCAAGTAAGAGTACTTAAGTATGAAAGTCTTAATAGCCCTTATCTACGAAAAATCGCGAAACTGTCTAGATTGAACCGTCATGCCAGACAGTGCCTTATTGTTTTCTTAATTTCAAGTTGAATAAAGCTTTCTATATCTTATAATAAACGATAAAGGACAATACCATTACTCGTAGTATTATCCTTAATTAAGAAGCTGTTATTATTGGTGGCTAAACTAGCGGAGATATGGATAAACCAAGAATTAATTGAAAGGACAATTAATGAATTAATTCCGCTTTACCGATCGTAGCTCAACAGTTTGATTCATTACTACACTGGAAATTGTTCACCCAAATAAAAATAAATGAGCAGAATTTAATGTTTTTGGGTAGTGGACACTGGAAAACTATTTTGACTAAATAAACGGCTTCTTTAGTTGGGCCATAATTGTTTCCCATTTTGACAGACCATTTGTCATCAGTTCAAAAAATAGGATTCTTTGTTTGAGTTGTATCTATATTCATGTGCCTTCTCATGTTTAACCATTAAACACTGAAATTATACTCTAGGGAATGCAACGTGGTCTGCAAGGGGAAAACTATCATTACACCCAAGCTAAGAGGTCTACTCTCGTATTTTCTAGCGCCAAGAGAAAGTAGAATTTTATATACCCGGGTTGTATCAGTCAATTCTCAATAAAAAAATACTTTAATTTATTAAAACCAAAAAGAAAAAAACGTCTTGTCCGATAAATTGATTTTTGCTCCCCAAACGCGACTTCTAATTACAGACCGAATTTCCTGTAAGTTACTGATAAGCCACTTTCGATTGGCGAGGTAATCAAGTGATGATGATTAGCCGTTCGAAGCCATGGGGCTCGGCCTGATAACATTTACCGAGACCTTGAATATTCCGGATATTACAAAAACCGAATCAGATAATTGTTTTATTATCAATTAAAGAACGTAAAAAAAAAATTCTGGCTTGATATAGTTCCCTTGAGGTAAAGTCTGTTTAATAAAGTCGTCCTGATGATTTGGCCGCGTTGAATAAAAACTAAAAATTTCTAGTCACGCACTGCGCGCCATCTTGATATGCTATTTTGTTACACGTGACGTCATCGCCGCCATGTTGTTACGTCATCGCCGCCATCTTGGTTGACTTAAAAATGAGATCTCAAGTTCTTCTGTTAAGAAATTTATTGTCTATACTTTTTCTTTGTAGTCTTTATGTTATGAATAATGTTGGTTAAATAAAACACTTCCTGCAGATGGAATGGAGGTTGTTGTCCACTGTACTACAGTGTAATTTCTTCCAAATTTTCAGTCCTCCGTCGTCCAATGTTAATGAGCAATATATATATATGCATATATATATATTACTTAGCTAGATTACTCAATTTTATACTCAATTTCCAACCTTATACAATTTTCATACATCGGTTCACTGGTCAAACACAATAACAAAGCATTCAATCGAGGCTGCAGGGTTCAAATTTGAATAATATGCATTTGAAACTAACTTGAAACTTCGATTGAATGCTTTGTGTTTCAACAGTGAACCGATGTATGGAAAATAGCGAATGCTCAACCATCAGAGGCACCCATGGACTGAGGCATTTTCTTCTTTTTCCTCTCACTATTTTCCACTATGTATATTTTTCATTGTGTTATTGTCATCATAATTTCATTGCATCACATCATCCTCATAATCATTATCATAATTATAATTACCATCATCGTCATCACCACGTATCATCCTGAAAAGATCGTTATCATCATCATATTTATCAATGATTATCTTCATCATCGTCATCATTTTGATCAAAAATTTCTCACCGTGTACAATCATCGCTATCATGATAATCACAATTTATCATCATCATCATTCTTTTAATCATCATTATCTTTGTGTTCATTAGGCACCATCACCTTCTCCTTCTTCTTCTCACTTGCATTATGACATCGAAGATCCACTCCTCGACGACACAGCATCCAACGATTCTCTATCGTCGTCATCACCTTCTTCCTCGTTCTCACTCGTGCTCTCTTCATTTTGATTCATGGGTACCAAAGCCGCTTGGAGATCCAAGAACCGCTTGTCGAGCATGGGTAATTTTATCGAGCAAGGATTCTCTGACAAAGACGAGCTGCAGATGCCAGGAGAAATTTCATTCCCATTAATTCCATAAGTGAAAATTCCACTCTTAACCTTCCTCGGCGAATCCGTGGTTTTGAGTGACCTTCCAGTAAAAGTCTCGGCTCTCCGACGCGTAAACAAAGGGTTTGAAAAACGCTGAGCCTTTTCTGGAAGAGGGTAGGAGTATCTGAGCGAAGTGTTAGTCTTCTCGCGGGCAGAAATGTCGGTTGTGTTTGTACTGAGCGATTCATTCTTGTTTTGGGGTGTTTTTTGCTGTTCTTCAGTCGAATTCTTTAGCTTTTCTTCCTCAGTACTTTGTTTACAAGTTTCTTTTAGCTTTTCATCTTCGACATCAGCTTCTTTAGGGCCTTCTACGCCATCAACATGATCACCACTTCTTTGACTAGTTATATGATTTTTAAACTTGTTGGCAGCGAATGCCGCTCTGGCAACTTCTCGAAACGACCGATGCTTAGCCGTTTCTCGAGTATGAGCCTCTTTTCTCGCTTCTCTAACTTCAAACGAATAACTCGTCTTCCATCTTCGTTCTTCTATTTCAAGCTCTGACAACCTTGTCCTCAAAACCCTCGTCTCGAAGACATTCTTTCTCAAAATGGCGTCGCCCGTCTTGCTTTGACAAATACCTCCAAGAGCTTTCTGCTTCTCGATAATTTGTTTTCGATCCATAATCCGCTGCTGAGAGGAATAAATCAGCTTGTCTGCTTATAGTCTTTATATCGAATTAGTTTTGTGAAAGATTAGTTTTACGTAGAGAAATTTTCGCGCCTTCAACAAGGTGGTTCAATCTCAACCTCGAAGGGAAGTTCAATTACAATACAAAGCGTTCTTGAACTTCTTAAGAAGAACAGGAACTACGTTAAATAGGCTCCTGGGGTTCATTATCAAGTTAATTGAGTGTTAGGCTGTCAATAAAGTGATTGCAATGTCAATAAACATTCAAAATACTACAAAACATCCCACACTAAAGAGTACGAAAGTTTGTTCTTTATGAATTGCTTTCTTCAACAAAACTCTCTTCTTTCTTTTAATTTACGAGAAAAAGTTGTAAAAACCAAGTTAACTTTCGTATACGATAGTTTGAAAACTATCTCAT
Organism: Anthopleura xanthogrammica; assembly: GCA_964019055.1. Taxonomy (NCBI): domain Eukaryota; kingdom Metazoa; phylum Cnidaria; class Anthozoa; order Actiniaria; family Actiniidae; genus Anthopleura; species Anthopleura xanthogrammica. The sequence continues at coordinate 1,505,684 of OZ025215.1, read as the reverse complement.
CCATATATTTCTAATTCTCTTTATTCTTCACTCGAATTTGTTTATAAAATGTCAAAATTTAATTAAATTATAAGATGAAACTCGTATGTAAACAAGGAAACAACATGGAATGGCTTCCTTGCACGATATTGTAAAACCACAACGATCGATATTGCAACTAAACGAGCAAAAAACAAACCCCAAAACTCGAATTCTTCTTCGTTTTACTTTTACCACTTTATAGCTCCTAGAATTACATCGAAAAATTCTTTCAAATAGCGAACATGTTCTTTCAAGTTCATAAAAGAGTTTAAAAGAAAGTGTACTCAACTTAAAAAACAAATAATCATCACTTACATGATAAACCATAACTTTCTTCTTCATTATTTGTTTTCTACGTTATTAAATACTTAATATATTCAAAATTATGATCTTAGGTTTTCAGAGTTTAATCTTAAGGTATCAGGAATGTTTTTTTTGGAGCTAATGAGTCAGATAAGATTAAGATTTCGAGACAGAGCGAAGTACGTGATGAAACGTAGATGACCTATGTACAACAACATGGAAGTTAATCTTCTCTCAAAAACCGCTTTGAAAATATGGAATTAGATTAAATATACTAGGTACACACCTGTTAAAAGATTAAAAGACGGAATAAGGGTTTAAAGTAGTGTACATAAAGTTTGTAAAGAAAAAAAAGCTATAAATAAAAAGATTGTTCAAACAAACCCGAAAAAATTTTGACCATGCATTTCAGTCGAAAAACGTTAATGTTATAACAGAAAAAAAACAACTCTATAAACATGGTAAATTAACATTTTAAAGGCAAGCTTCTTTTCGTATGAATGAAGAATTCAAATACAAATACCAAAAACAAAACCAGATAGAATATAACCGAAGAAAAATTCTAGAACCGAAGAGAAATGAAAGATGTCTGAAAAGTGTTTACCAACTTTTGTCGTTCTTTCTTGATTAATTTAATAATTTAGAACATAAAAAAAAACACGATGGCCATTCAAAAAACATAAACCCAAACAACGAGGCAACCTTAAAAAAGATGAAAAAGATATTTTATTGAATTTTAAAATACCAGCAAAACATCTGAAATGAAACTGCCTAAATGCCTCTGGTATTTATCAGTTTTTCCGTACAAAGTTTAGTTTTATTGACAAAATCCCAACAATTTACGAATTCAAAGGCTTCAGATCTGTTTTTGAAATTTTATTTTGTTTTTCTTCAAAAAAGTATCAAAATTTTGGTTAATATAGTTTTCAAGTGATGGCAATTATCATGTTGAATTGCAAAAACAACAACATAACTTCTTCTCCCTGAGGAAGAAAATTATATTTTTAGAAAAATTTCCAACGTAAAATTTGACGTAGAAATGTTGGCTAACTCACAGATCAAACCCTGAAACAACCTCTGGGCTGATCTAAGTCAGGGCATGGCTAACTCACAGATCGAGCCCTGATACAACCTCTGGGCTGATCTAAGTCAGGGCATGGCTAACTCACAGATTCAATTGAGTTTTACCGTGTTAGATTTTACATAAAGCAAAGTGACAAATCCTATCGATAAAATCATTTGGCACATTACAGCGCTTTCCAATCATACGCGCGAATCGCCGTTGTAACAAAATATGGTTTTGGCTGACGTCAGTACTGAAAAGTGTTTCCATGGCAATGTCGGAAAACACAAAGTTATCAAGGCACGTTCCACGTGGAATGTTGTGCAAACGTCGTTATTGACTTCCACCAAAACCAACTTTGTCGCGACAGCAAATTGTACGATTTTGCGAGTGTGATTGGGAAGGGTTGTAACATCACAATAGCAATGTTTATAAACAAAACGTACATCTATTTTCGATTCTGTTTCCGCAATGTTGCAATCAAAAGTTTCACCGTTTCCCGAGCCTTTCTTAGTACCTTATGCTGTACACGTCCTTTTTTACTTCATTGATTTTCTTCACTTTCTCTCGCTGTTAGTACATAATACGTATCTCTTTGCTTAGGACGTTGAAGGGGATGTGCTAGCAATGTCGCCATGTGGTCAAATAGACGAGTAGTGCTACGTGACACTTCCAACATGTAGCCGACTTCGTCTTCGTCGAGTTCGCAAAAAGTATCGTATATAGACTGAAATGAATAGAAATAAACTGTTGAAGAAATAGTTAAGAAATAGCGTACGATAGCAGAGTATCTATGGTTATGTGGATGGACGGACGGACGGACGGACGGACGGAGGGAGGTAGGGAGGGAGGGAGGGATGGATGGGATTGATGGGGTGGATGGACGGACGGACGGATGGATGGATAGATGGATGTACAATCAATCACCTTTACCTCGCATTTATTATTGAGTGATGGTAGTTGATGAACGTAAAGCACATCAAAGAAAAAATAAGGCGACTGTAAAAGGCTATGAAGAGTCTAAAATAAAAAAAATAGAGATTACTGTTAGATTTTGTACAAACTTGAAGCAAAGGAAGCGTGTACTGCAAGAGCAGATTTCGTATGACTGTGAAAAGCTCACGGCACGAACGCGGTCCCGAGAAAAAAATCAGCCAATCAAAAATCTAGAAAACATCACGGTCGCGGCAAGGAAAGGCACGCACACGGCACTGAATACATACGGCTTAAGTGAAGTTCGACCTTTTGACTTTAGTCTGAGGTTCTAATACTTTACCTGATGGGCTTGAGTGGAGATTACAGGAGTACATAGTGATCTACCATACACTAATATAACACGTACAACATAAGGAGGAGGTAATGATGGATCATCTAGGTCTGGCAGTGTTACACGATTTTGTCTGTGAAAATTCAAGACATTTCTTTGAGTACCGGGATACCATGTTTATAGGCCATTTTCGATATTCTGGTTGAGTGATCACGCACAAAGCAATAGTCCCTTTCACAGTTCCCTGTGCCATCTTGAAAAGTAGCCGAAGTGAGACAAACGGTGAGCTTGCAATGATAGAGACATGTGAATAATTGTCCAAGGTGTTAAAAAAGTCTCTATCATTGCAAGCTCACCGTTTGTCTCGCTTCAATGTAAAGGCACGGCTACCCTCCAAGATGGCGCAGGGAACTGTGAAGGGGACTATTCAAGGTGAGGCTCCGAGGAAACAAAGAATATATTAGGATTACTCCACTATTTCCCTGGAGCCTCATCTTGAATTACTTTGTGCATGTTCACTCAACCAGAATATCGAAAATTGGCTATAAGTATCCTTGGTTTATGCACCAATAGACAATCAAAGCTCACAAAGCACTCTGGGAAATTGAGTCCTGCAAAAATTGAACAGGGTAATCAAATTAAGGAAATATTAGAAAAAATTACTCTGTTATTTTCGTCTGTTGAAATACTTTCATTTCCATAGAAAATGTCGAAGGAAAACCTGTCAGATGAGTTTTAAGAGGAGCCACGTGTCATTTCCCAGAGTATCATTTCTTTGTTTAACACTTGCACACGAGAAGGCACAAGAAAAAGGATACAACTCAAACAAAGAATATTATTCTCAAGGGAATGACACAAAACCCAACAAGGGAAATTTCAATTTGATCAAATAAACAAAGAGTTTTGAATACGATCTGCAGAAAATACTTACATGGCTTGAAAAAGCGTTTCCATATGTAGGAATATCAGTTAAGTAAAATAGAGATTATAGCTCTAGAAAATATCCATCCCTCCCCTATGGTGGGGGATTGGAATATCCAAGGGTGCGGAGGGTTTGAGGAGGGTTTATTGTGTAGTTCCAGAAAATATCCATACCTCCCCCATGGAGGAGGATTGGAATTTCCAAGGGGTGGGGAGGGTCTGAGGAGGATATATTGTGTAGTTCCAGAAAATATCCATCGCTCCCCTATGGAGGGGGATTGGAATATCCAAGGGGTGGGGAGGGTCTGAGGAGGGTATACTGTGTAGTTCAAGAAATATCCATACCTCCCCCATGGAGGGGGATTGGAATTTCCAAGGGGTGGGGAGGGTCTGAGGAGGGTATATTGTGTAGTTCAAGAAATATCCATACCTCCCCCATGGAGGGGGATTGGAATTTCCAAGGGGTGGGGTGGGTCTGAGGAGGGTATATTGTGTAGTTCAAGAAATATCCATACCTCCCCCATGGAGGGGGATTGGAATTTCCAAGGGGTGGGGTGGGTCTGAGGAGGGTATACTGTGTAGTTCAAGAAATATCCATTCCTTAATTATGGAGGGGGATTGGAATTTTCAATTTCAAAGGATATCAAATATATCTTTAGTTTCTGCTTCAATTGGTGTCAGATGCTCCAGTACTGTACAGATAGTATCTGGGTTACTCTCAAACTGCTGATACTACAATACAATGAAAAAGGACATTGGAATTAAGACCCTTCATGGTAAATTGTGGGCTTCCTGTGGTTTTAATGTGGAATAACCACAGGAAACCCAACCAAATAAGCCTGCTGCATCTGACATGTTTGTAAATGGCAGAAAGAGGGCTTTTGAATGGAACAATTTAGATTGAACAAAATATAGAGCATTACACAAGCTGCATTGTGATTGGCTATCAAAACAATGTAAGTTGCCTCAGATGGCAAATTTTAAATATCAAACTTTGCTCCGGTGTTTGCAGCTTTTCAGAGCTCTCAGTTTTTATCAGTTTTCTATGCTGCAGTTTGACTTGAAGATACTTGAATTGTCATGTTTATTCTCAAGAGTATAAGATCCTTTGTTTATCCCTGCATTACAAAACTATGGGAAAATCTAACCTTGGGGATTGGCAGAACACTCAAGAAGTATTGAGAAGAACACTGCTATGCACCTTGCTTCTCCTAACACTTCTCTCGTGTTCTGCTAATCCCTGTGTGTTTTATAACTGCGCACAGCACATGCACACATTTCTATTTCTTCAATATTTTACTCACCCAAGAAGCTTCATCTTCTAGAACAATGATCCCAAACTCATGGTCAGCATTTAGGTATGACTTATTTTTGATGAAAATCTGAGATGCCTTTCTGACAAACTGGTATGCTGTTCTGAAATATAAACAAACCAGAATGATGGTAATTATGATAGTGGTGATGATGATCAGGGTTCCCACTCATCTGGAAAAATACAATCCCCTGACATCATTTTCCTGACCAAAAACCAATTTTCACTGACCAAATCGTGCACTTATTTTACGAAAAATTATATTTTCATGGTAGTTCGAAAAAAGGAAGCCTAACTAAGAATTCTGAATTTAAGATGATTTTGTGAATGAAGGCTGACAGAAATTCCCTGACTTTTAACTGACTTTTGGGTAAATTGCAAAAATTCACTGACCAAAATCAAAATTCTCTGACCTTAAAAAAATTTCAAAATTCACTGACTTTTCCCTGACAGTGGGAACCCTGATGAAGGTGCTGATGGTGATATTGAGTAATGCTGATGACTGTGCAGTGGAACCCCACTCTACGACCACCTGCTTAATACGGCCACCCGGTTATTACGGACAGTTTTGTTTTCACCTGTTCTCACCCAAAGGCATGTAGATCATAACATATGCTTTATAAATAAAAAATAACTTATTATTAATGGAAAAAAATGAAATTAAAATGTCAAGTTTACCTTTCTGGTGCTGTCCGACTTTGAAATGAAGACTCACTCATCTCAGGTGACAAATCAACACAAAGAATCTAGATAAACAAACCAGCCATAACATTCATTAACATATATATGTTCAAAATAATTTGGAAAACCTGTTAACTGATTAATGTGCCCCTAGTAAATAGCACCAGACCTATTTCAAATAAGCTATTATGGTCTCAAAAACATGTTTTTGTAGGATAATTTTCATGCTGTCTGCAGTGTAATCCTGATTTTTTACGACGATTGGCAGTTTCAAAAAAGCTAGTGTCAAGTCACTCGCGATGTTTCAGTACCGTGCCAGAAACTTAGTATTTTGCTTACGTCATCGGGCATCGTCATCAGACGAACCTTTCTTTACAAGCAAAGTGTGTTGTTATTTTGGGGTTTTGAAGAGAGTCTTACAGTGGTGCGGCCATGAGATTTATTGGGGCATTTCCAAAACGATTAAAAATCAGGATTACACCCAAAATGGGAAAATCCTACAAAAACATGTTTTTGAGACCTTAAGTACATTTGTATATTAATTTTTGAAATAGGTTTGGTGCTTTCTATTAAGGGTACTTTGTAAGGCCTTTTTTGGACCGTGGTTTGTGAAATTCAAAAAAATAAGTCCATGATTCATGAATATAGGATTATGCTCACTATTTTTTCAGGACAGTTGATCCTCGGCACACATCGTCTGGTATACCCACTTAAATCAGAATCATCAGAGCTTAAGGATAACTCATCTACTATGTTTTCACCAGATGGAGATCCCTGCGCATCTCCTGACTGTCTTTCATCTGTTGGTGGATCTGCAGTGTCTACTAAAAGATCTTGAGTAGAATGCTCATTGGCTTGTTTCTTCTCTTCACCTCTGTTCTCTTGCATGATTCCTGAGTTAAAAGGATACATAGAACATTATATTTTGCTAAAAGTTAGTGTTGTTCTTCATCATTCTGTTCCCATCATAGTGAAATAGAGTAATTAGGGAATCAGGATTGGCATAGCAGTAGCACATTCATCTCTAGTTGGGGTATCAGGTGAGATAACTGGACTTGGCATATCACATGTGACTAGAGTTTGGTAACATAGCTTAATCTGATCTCCCGTGATTCAAGGGTTTTTCTTGGGTTCTCTTGTTCTCTTCCCTCTGCAAAAACCTAACACACCAATTCCAATTCTATCTGAGTTTGCCATGCCCTGGATAACATCAGCGCATTGGGGGGGGGGGGGGGGGGGGGGGGGATCGGAGAATACAAGCTTAGCTTCCTGCATTTATAACCAAAAAATCGTCATTTGTGGTAGAAATTTGTATTCTATAGTTGACCCAAGGAGATAATTATATAAAATTATATTGATAATAACTGAAATTATCAATTAAGACGTGATTTATGATAAAAGCAGTAAGCTTTATAAGCTTAACTTATTAAAGTTATAACTAGCTGGACAAACTTTGCAATTGCAGACCAAATGTCATCCAAGATATAAATAACTAGTAAAGATTACAAACAACATCGATAAAAATACGAAATACAAGAAACTAGCGTGCAGAATACCTTTAGAATTAGCTCAAGTTACAGATCAATAATGTAGAAATGCTAAAAAAATCACATTATTTTCTCAGATTTGATTTTTCCTTCCTTCGCCAGCTTCGATTTATTGTTGAATTCTTTGTTTAATACGAATCAGCGGTTTTCGTTTCATTTTAGCCGAAGAGTTGCCGAAGATGTAGCGAAGTGAGACCGAAAATCGACCAAAAGCTTACCACAGGTAGCTCAAGCTCGGGCGGTTTGTGGCGGTAACTATGTGGATTTCTAATTTTCGAATTTCTCAAGCCATCTTCATAAACAACAGATAGAATTTCTACGGTTTCTTAATATTTCTCTTGCTTTTTTGTAAACTGGAGAGAGAAATTATAGGAAAACTGATTGAAAAGCACTGAAATCCAAATCAGTGACAAACCACAGGGAGCCCAATTTATATAAAAGTGAAAGGTAAATCAGTTGAAAACTATAATCGGGAAAAAAATCGACTTTAAATAGTATCTTTTGTTATCGAGGTCGGGGCCATACGATGGGGGCCATACGAGGACAAATTGAGTACAAATATACGGACAGTTTTCTCCTTTTCCTAGCAAGAGTCCAGTCACTCTCGAAGTTTCAGCACCGTGCCAGAAACCTAGTATTTTGTATACGTCATCGGGGTGAGATGTATATTTCTTTACAAGCAAAGTGTGTCGTTGTTTTGGAGTTTTTGAGAGAAAAAGATGTCTAAATATTGCGGCATTATCCATTAACATTTCCTTCTAATCGTCGCTTAGATTATTTTGATCACCCCGATGACGTCATAGGCCCAGTCTCCCAGTACGTGGCGCGCAGAGATTTATTGAGGCATTTTTCAAAACGCGCTTAAAAATCAGGATTACACCAAAAGTGGGAAAATCCTACAAAAACATGGTGTTTTTAAAATAAAAATTAACGAGTAGGAATTCATTATTTTTGCAAAACAGATGTAATTATCATAATATCACTGTTTTGAGGGTATAGACTGATATTTTTGAGATAATCTTTTTAGTAGTGAACTTTCGTTTTTGCCTCATGTTGAAAGTGTCTGTAAAAAACTTTCACAGCGCATTGGTACTGTATATTAAGGAAAATTCGAGAATACCTTCCTTTGAAGCAACGACGTTTATATTATGTTATAAAACTCATGAATAATTAATGAGGAAAACACAGTAAAAATCATTGTCCGTGGAGGAGGTTGTACTAGGTAAAGTATTTGCGACCAGGCCTGCATGCAATCCCTCCAAAGTTGTTAGCCTTTTGTAAGCCTTTAGCCCGTGCATTTTTACAATGCGTCATTGTGCGAGAATATAAACAAACCGAAGGGAAACCCAACAACTCTCGTTCGCTTCTTCAGTAAATTTAAAAGAATTCAAAAGAAGACAAGTGTTGAAAAGCTTGCAGCTACTGAAACATTCGCATTATGTATTTCTACACGTATCAAGATATTCGCAAGCTTTCTATTTCTAGAATTAAAGTGATAACTGTTAAAAAATACTGTTTGAATATGTTAATTCATGGAACATGTTATAAAGCGGCCGGTCAAAATAAGGCATACCGTATAATATTCACAGAAGCTTAGCATCTATACGAACATGTAACTAGTATTAGAATTTAGTTAAGTTCCCTTCAAATGCAAAGGGAGCTCGCTGCGTCGAATAGGACTCTCCACATTTCAGTTTTATTATTGAGTATTATGAGAATTCATATCAGCTGAATTATTTGTCAGCAACTCAAACCATAGTTAGTACTAACTATGCTCAAACTTACTCGATTAGAGCAGCACAACTCGCGTCGCTAGAACTCTTAGAGGAATCCAAAGCCTGTCAAAATGATTTAACATTGCTAATATTGAGATGCTACGGCTAAAACTTTGTTTTAGTTTTTCTATAAACTTCGTGTTCACGAGCTTCTTTGACAAAGTAAAACCCGCATCCAATTATCAAATCGAGGGAGGGGAGCTTGAACATTTTCTCGAAGCTCGTTCTAGCTCTCGAATTTGAAAGAAAAAATAATTTTATTGATAATAACTTTTCAGTATTTTAGAAACACTGGATCCTGCGTTTGTAATGAGAGAAATTTGAATTCTAGTTCCAATTTTGTTTATACCGAAAAACATTTGCCGTGTCCTACCCTACTAAGGCAGTCATTGGTGCGCAATTTTTTCCTGTCATGGGTTATGCTAACAACTTGAGCTTGTTAGCTTCGCGCTGTTGGCTAGTTACATTTTCTTGTATCACCTAGTAGTGTCTGATACAAAATCGTCCTGATTTGCATAAACTTTAACTCCAATTTTCTCAGCCAAATTCAATTTCATCTTTAAAATTTTAGTAAAACATGAATGTATACACCTAGACGTTTCATAAGTAATATACAATATTCGTGTCCGTGTTGTATCAGATATACAATCACTTGCCTTCTACACGGCCACTCATATTGAGTGTGTATAGACCCTTTTAATAAATCCTACAATGCTTCATTTTCCGCGTTTGACGTCAAATTTATTCTTTTGAAATTTGTTCTTTTGAATGAAATTGAAAAGAATAAATTTGACGTCAAACGCGGAAAATGAAGCATTGTAGGATTTATTAAAAGGGTCTATATGTTACTAATAATGAGCTTCTAGATAGAGTGTCGAAGCTGCAAAAACGTGCAGCGAGGCTTATTATGGATGCTGATTCTAATCAGTATGCTTCATCTGTTATATTATTCAATGTTCTCGAATTAGGTGTATGTTGTGACTACCAAAGAAGTCAGTTATTTAACTTATAAAAAAAATTCGAAGAGAACTCTGAAGTTACAGGTATGCGAAAGCAATAAGGAACGGGGAGAAAAATTTCGCTGAGACAATTCACAGGTATCCCAAGCTGGGCTTCTGTGGTATCATATCAGACTTATAAGGCAATGTATGGCGATTCTTAGAAAAAAATAAATCATATTCAATAAATCATACAAATAAATGTTCTAACTTATGTCTCGTGTTTTTCTTTGAGTCTCTGTGAAGTTTCAGGTCATTTACATCAATATTGAGTGAGTATCGTGGTGGAGTATCCCTTTTAGTCCGTGTGAACTCAACTTTGGCACCCTGGTGGATCTCATACATTTCGTAGTTACTCCAAAACAATAAAATATCACATACTTCATATCCGGTTGAACTCAACTTTGGCACCCTGGTGGATCTCATACATTTTGTAGTTACTCCAAAACAATAAAATATCACATACTTCATATCCGGTTGAACTCAACTTTGGCACCCTGGTGGATCTCATACATTTTGTAGTTACCTCCAAAACAATAAAATATCACATACTTCATATCCGGTTGAACTCAACTTTGGCACCCTGGTGGATCTCATACATTTTGTAGTTACTCCAAAACAATAAAATATCACATACTTCATATCCGAGAGTACTCAACTTTGGCACCCTGGTGGATCTCATACATTTTGTAGTTACTCCAAAACAATAAAATATCACATACTTCATATCCGAGAGTACTCAACTTTGGCACCCTGGTGGATCTCATACGTTTCGTAATTACTCCAAAACAATTGTTAGCTTATTCAAAAAGCACAAAATTTGTAACTTAGCTATCAAGGTTGACGCTAAATCACAAAGCTTCAAGAAAATCCTGACTGATTTGAAAGTTCCTATCGAGCTTTTCTTTGACAAGCTATCTTGGTCCCCCCACATGTAAACTACTAAATTTAAAAACTTTCGAATTCTAGTTGTTGGTCGGGAATTCTATATTCCAGTTGGGAAAACTAGACCAATTGTTTGGTGGTCATTCAAGCAAAGCCGGGATGGGTTTATAATAGCCCATCGGAATGTAGCTCTATTTTGAGGACAAAACAATAGATTGTTATTATTACAAACAGTACAAATTGCAATATATTCTAGACAATTTTATTCTGAGACAATTATAAAAGGTATGATTAAGAGAAGATTGGTAATACCTTCAGTTACTCAGTAGACCCAATGCTCAGTCAGTCGAGAGAGGACGACACATTCCTCGATGCTATTCCTTCCTTAGTCCAGTTCCTGAAAGTTGCCTAAAGGTAGGTGAGTAAAATAACTAAGAGAGTTGCAATTGAATTCTAGGAATAATCGATCGAGAATCGAAACAGCACGCAAAGTTAAGACATCAGGATCCGGTTGTATGAAGCCTGAATGGCACTATCGACGTTCCGGATAAATCCTTATCCAGCGGATAAAACAGATACAAATTCTATACCGATTAGATAACTCTTATTCCGTGGATAACTTTATCCAGGCTTCGTACAACCGGCAGCAGTAGGACAATTGTTTTTCCCCTCGTGTACATGCAGTGTAGTTAGAGCGTTAACACGGAAGATTCAAGTTTTCGTTAAGGCCCGTTTTCTTAGCAATTTTATCGCGCGATAGCAATTTTTTGAGCGGCGATTTCAACTGCGATTTTATTGCCATCTCGATCGCGAGTGTAATTTTTTTATCGCAAACATACAGCGATATTTTCTAAATGAAAGCATTGCCTTTTTTCAACGGTCAATGGAGAAAAATCATCTTCCCGTTTAGAACATTTTTACTTGTGTCACCGGTGGTCATGTCAGCGCTAGATTTACTTTCGTGCTCGAAAATGACACGGCAGCATTTTTGGTGTTTTCAAGTAAAAATCACCGAGTGAGTTGCACGAAATTTCGAGCATGTTCGATGGTGGCGACTTGGCTAGTTGCATGCGACTGCTGTCGCCGATGAAAATCACACATAAGATTGCCGGCCGTTTACATACGCGATTTGGGGTACGTTGCGATAATATCGCCGTTGAAATCTCAAGTGGTAATTTCACTGAGTACGTTTTTCGCTTTATTTTAGCGGTATTTATCAGCAGTTGGACTCGGAAATACGTCTCAACTTAACAGCTCTATACTAGTAAAAAAAAGTTCGCAAATTTATCAACTTCTATAATTTGCGCAACTTTCTAAATTGGGGAGTTTTGAATAAGGTTTACATTTCAGTATACTTTAACTGAAGTTTGCGAAATTTTCCGAATAACGATCTTATTAAACTCATCAGCACTCACTGATCTGCACTAAATGCATTTTAGGTGTTGATCCCAACAATGAAGGGACAGCTGGTGTTTTTCTTTCTGGTGTTCCTTCTCAAGCACAAAGTCACCTACGCCACCATGTTGCCGATACAAAGATATTCAGAGCTCGACGTATACTTGCAAGGATTCACTCTTGAATCGTCCAAGGTGGACACAATCTTTGAATGTTACAGAAAGTGTGAGAAGAACATGCTTTGTGCAAGCGTCAATATGAACCTGATGGACATGACATGTGAACAGAAGCACTCCACCAAGACAAGACACCCAGAGAAGACTGTTAATCAATCAAACACTATCTACATGGAGATAAGGGATGATAACGCTGCTCCAGGGTCGAGACCAGATACACCAATCGCATCTTGTAAGAAGCTCAAGGAGGATGACAACCAGGCAAAGTCAGGTGTTTACTGGATGAAGTTCAATGAGCCATCCTCTGCGCCATTCCAAGTGTTCTGTGAAATGACCACCGATGGAGGAGGCTGGACCCTTGTCTACAGCTATACATTTACTCAGTACAATCAGTTTGGTTCTAAACCAAACGCAATCACTCCAATACCAAACTGGCCTGTGAACAGGTCATCTGGGACATGGGTGCCACAGTCAACCACAATCCCACTCATTGAGTCTTCTCGCTCGGCCATGGATTTTGGTCTGTGGAAGAAGATTGGTAACGAATTCCTTCTCAAGCCTAATATCACTAACTGGGTAGCCTGTGTAGAAGGAACCGGAAGTCTTGTGAACTGGGTTGATGGAAGTCTTACCTGTAGAGTTGTCAAGGCCATTACACCAACCTGTACCACTGTCGCTCCAATCATGTTTTTAATTCATGATGAACTGAATTGTGGATCAGGTTTACATCTCAACGAACACCTAGGCTATTACATTTTCTTAGATGGAAGAACCGATAAATGTTGGCCTACCCATGATCCTTGTGCTTCCGTGCTTTCAGCCAATTACCTGACCAATGTATCCAATCCTGGTGGTGCGATTTACATTCGCTGACAGAGGAGTCATCATACAAATACCTTGAACATGGGGTCTGTTCAACCATAGAACACTGAACATATTAGCCTACTCACAGATCATAATCTTAAATCGTTTGTATACACGGTCTATGCATATCATTCTGTACTTGTTGAGACTATACACCGATTCTAAAAATGGCGATTTTTCACTTTTCGGTTTAAACTTCGTCAATCAAAATTTTATCAGCATATCACCCTTACATGAAAGAGCATCAGTCAAAAGTGAGTGAACAGGGAAAGTTTCAATGCCGTGGCATTTTTTCTTTTAAGTTATTATGGAATGAATTTACAGATAGAAGTACCACTCCAGATTTTGCTGATCAATACTGACTAGCCTCGCTTTGGTGTCATTTACACACAGCATCCTTCATTCATTGTTCTACCTCCCTATAGCTGGGTTTCAATCAGCTGATAAAAGTCTTTGAATCTCATTATCTGCTCCAAATGGTGGTCAAACACTGACCACCATGTGCTGTCAACCAGAAAGAATTCTATTGAAAACTTGTGATTCAGCTGAGGAACATTGCGCACGAGACAGGAAATGACGTCAAGTCAAACCCAGCTATAGTTACTGTTGCTACGTAGGACAATCACTGAACATTGTAAATGTCTTTCTTAGAATAAATGTATTCTAAAGGTACATTAGGGAAAAAATCGATAACTACTAAATCTAAAAACTTCCGAATTCTAGTTTGTTGGTCGGAAATTCTATATTCCAGAGTTGGAAAAACTAGACCAATTGTTTGGTGGTCACTCAATGCAAGCAAAGCCAGGATGGATGTATAATAGCCCATCGGAATGTAGCTCTATTTTGAGGACAAAACAATAGTTTCCAAGTCTCAGAAGATTGAAATTCTTTTGTTACACGTTTTTCCTCCAAATTGAGCTGCTTTTAATTTGACGTCTCGTGAAAGTTGTTTATTTGAGGACTGGAAGAAAACACGAAATTTAGTCGCAGTAAACTCACAACATATTTACAAATATTTACAACTTTTTAAAAGCTAAAAAGCATCGTTAACAATAATTCTGTAAAACCGTTAGACACGATAAAAATAAAATTCACTTCTATCAAATTGTCTTCATTTGCCGGATGTGCCGCCTTCTTCAATTTCAGAAACTTCTTAAAAGAACAAATATCAAAATTTTGCTTCTTGCAATATTTAGACGCCTTTAGTTTTTAGAAGTAATTTGGCTAATATGAATAATATTTATCAGGTTTCAACCCAAGTTTATTGTTGAAAAAAGCTATTAGGAAGGGACTAACAAATTTAAGGATCATTAGCCCACAAGTAGCCCAGGTGAAGAGTAAATAATATATTTTCACTCCATTGACCGAATGCTATTATAGCCGCCAGTTAATTTATTATCATAATTTTTTGAATTCATATTTTAGTTGACCACTACATTAAAATTATAGACTAGAATGACATCAACAAAGTTAAAAAGTTTTGGGGGAAAATATTAAATTCTTGAGAAGTTATGAGAATTTTAAAAATGTGAGAAACACCACAATAAGGCTAGCAAGGAAACAGATCACTGAACACAGAACACATACAAATCTCTGTAATTTTGATTCCAAATAGCTTCTCTTAATTTCTATTGATATAGCAATGAAACTTTCCCAAAGTATATATTTCTGCAAGCTCTTTCTGATGGTGGTGCTTATTTTTATAAGATTAGGTTTTTATTTCTGAAAGTCAATGGCGACGATACTGGCATTCGGTCTATACTCATTATCACGTCGGGACTGTTGAGATATGAATAAACAGGGAGAAAGAGGACGTTGGCTCTCCCTCTGTCTGCGTCCCTGTTTATTGTTAGCCAAGGAGGAGGAGGAGGAAGAAGAAGAAGAAGAAGAAGAAGAAGAAGAAGAAGAAGAAGAAGAAGAAGAAGAAGAAGAAGAAAGACAACATTGTGCAGGGGACTGTCACTTTTTTCGGAAATGAGATCTCCCCTTTAAATTGGGCTCCAATGTTCCTGAGAGAAAGTGAATCAAAAACCGAAGCTGCGTATTTTCCCGCGTGACGTACGAAAATATGCGTCCTTCCAAAGTTTGAACCGCGCTGCTGCTCTATATCACCATGACAACATATTAATTACGAATTGAATGTGCTCAAGGTCGTTCGATTTCCTTTACAAACAGTAGAAATTGCTATATATTCTAGAGAATTCTATTCTGAGACAATTCTAAAAGAAAATTAGGAGAAGATTAGAAATACTTCTGTTACTCGGTACTCTCAATGCTCAGTGATTATGATCAGTCATCGAGAGAGTACAACACATTTCTCGAAGCGATTCCTTTCGTAGTCCAGTAAAAATGTAGTCCAATGAAAAAGTCGAGCAAAATAACTGTTGAAATACTACAACAAGTTCCTTCGTTCTTTCTTTCTTTCTTTACTTCCTTCTTTCTTTCTTTCTTTTCTTTCTTTCTTCGTTCGTTTTCTTTCTTTCCTTCTTTCTATTTTTCTTTCTTTCCTTCCTTTTGTCTTCCCTTCCTTCTTCTTTCTTTTTTATTCTTTTTTTTTCTTTCCTTCCTTCCTTCCTTCCTTCCCTCCTTCTTTCCTTCTTTTTTTCCTTTTTTATTAGTTCGTGTTCTTTCTTTCCTTCGTGCCTTATTTCTTTTCAGTCTTCTTTCTTTCTTTCTTTCTTTTTTTTTTTTTCTTTTTTTCTTTCTTTCCATTCTTCTTTCTTTGCTTCTTTCCTTCTTACTTCCCTTCTTTTAAAATAAAGGAAACGTACTGGCTAAATAATCTTAGAAACTTGTGTTGCAATATCCTCTATAAAACGTTTTCAAGTTCTTCAAATTTCGAATTCATGTTTTTATTTCTACAAGTAATTTGGGAACACCTAGATATGAAACAAAATATCTCTTAAGAACGCTATGAATATCATTTAACAATACCCAACCAAGTTTGGTGTTAAATTATTCATTGTACAGATAGCAGAATATGGCAAAATATCAAGTACAACTAATTGCAAGAACCACAGGGAGCCCACAGTCACTGGTACAACGTAGAATCAGTGATTAGAATAAAATCTATCATGCTTAAATGCACGTGCTAGCTCCCGCACGAGCTTGGCGCCTGATTGGTTGCAGTTCAAGTCTGAATAAATCATCAGCTGCTAACGTTGCAAGAACATTGTTATATAAAAATTACAAAATAACAAGAAGTAACTAATTAAAAATATTAAAAATGACAACGATATTGCAATTAGGTGTATATTGTAACTACCAAAGCCAGTCAATTATTTAACTTATGAAAAAAAAAATAACGAAGAGAATTCTGAAGTTAAAGGTATGCCGGCGGAACTAATAAGGAACGAAACAAAGATTTTTTTATCGTTGACACTTTGTGTCCGTGTGAACTCAACTTTGGCACCCTGGTGGATCTCATACGTTTCATAGTTACTCCAAAACAATAAAATATCACATACTTCGTGTCCGCGTGAACTCAACTTTGGCACCCTGGTCAGTGGACCTCATACGTTTCGTAGTTACTCCAAAACAATAAAATATCATAGAGCTAATTCCAAAAAAAAATACAAAAACAAAAACTGGAACTAAGTTATCAAAGTCAAGTTGACGCTAAATCACAAAGCTTCAAGAAAATCCTGACTGATTTGAAAGTTCCTTTTGAGCTTTTTTACACGATTTTCATCCATAAACTTCAACTTTACTCTCTCAAATTACATTAAGTAGCTTTGAAGTTTACCCCCCGGACCTTTTCAAAGTCACTTCATAATCATCATTAATTATTGGTTTCTCGCCTTTTCGTTTCAATAATAATGGTATCATATAAATAGCATACGGAGTATTCTAGTAAATTACCTCAGCATGGTTTGAAAACTCCTATTTGATTGGTTACTATATCCATTTTTAACAGTAGGATACATAACCAGGACAAACTAGAGCTCCACTCATCACATTAACTCATTGAATTAACAGTTCGCTGTTGAAAACTGAAGATGTCATCCATCGACAAACTCCTATTTTACCGTCTTTAAAGGTAAGACATCAAATCTTGTTATATCACCAACTGTCTAAGTCCATTTTTCTCGTACTCTGATTCGGCGAGAGGGTATCACATGCATGCGTAAACGTGAACAAGTTTCGATATTTCTCCGGCAACGGCTTTCAGCGGTAATAACAATTTCATGGTTACGTACTCAACAAATTAGCTACAATATTTCATGATTTAAAACTCTGATCGTTGAAAGCTGATTATAATTTCTTTCGATTTTTTGTGTGAAAAATAAGAGAAAATTGCCTTCTTGTAGTACGTTTTAGAGCAGATATTGAGTTGTTGTTTGTGGGACAATATTACAACAAGCAACACAACCTTCACCAACCTTTTTCAATAAGTATATATCATTTGAAGCAAGTTGGCCTTGGCGAGTTTTCACCCTCGCTACCTCGCTGCCCGTAATGGCTTTAACTGTTCAGTACATTGAAATACTATATCGCAACAATCTCTAGCGCTTTTCTCCATAACCTAAACGTAAAATGACTTGTCAAGAATGAGACCCATTTAGACTTGATTTCAGTATATTTTAAACGGAATTTTATCAGATCGAAATTTTGTTCATGCAGGATGATGATATATGCATCTTATAGACGGAATGCCAATATGGCCCCCATTGACTTTTAGAAATAAAAACCTAATCTTAAAAAATAAGCACCACCATCAGAAAGAGCAAGCAGAAATATGTAATTTTGGAAATTTTCATTGCTATAAATTGAATTCAAGTGAAGCTATTTGGATTTTTTTATCGCTGACACTTTGTGTCCGTGTGAACTCAACTTTGGCACCCTGGTGCGACCTCATACGTTTCATAGTTACTCCACAGGTAGCCCAAGCTATGGTTCTGAATATATATAGAGAGAATGTATGGCAGATCAAAAAAGTTCTTTAAAATAAAATAAATTTCATATTTTATTGTTTCTTTACCGGTATATCAATGTTGTATTGCATGTTTTGTGGCTTTCTGACGGTTTGGTTGCGTTTTAAGGCGATTTAAGGAAATTTTATCTCCTCTCTAAAGACGAAGTCAAGGTAGGAATCCTCGTACTCGGGTGCTTTGCTTCAACAGGCCGTAAATCGCCAGAAATCTGTTCCACAGCAAATTTTTCACTGGCTACCCTTTGCCCAATAAATATCTAACACATCCAATCCGAAAATGGCCATATCGCTTCACTTCTTCCCGTCGAAATTCGCAAATATATACGCTTTACTTTGACAACTTCATCGGCGGACGGATCAGCCTCGCCACGGATTCAACGGTTGGTGACAAAACATTAACTATGTGGGGGAGGGTACATGACAAACGTTGACCTTTGCCTAGCCTAAAAACCGCTCGATGACAGCGAAAAACAAGACCAATGTTTAGCTGAATGGAATGTAAAATTTATGCAGAGGAAAACCAGAACGTTTAGAGTTCTATTTCGTAAACATTATCTAGAAATCTTGACTTATTTTTGGTTTTATGGATAAGGAATCTTTTATTTCGAGCGGTTTTTAGTCTAGGCAAAGGTCAACGTTTGTCATGTACCCTCCCCCACATAGTTAATGATTTGTCACCAACCGTTGAATCCGTGGCGAGGCTGATCCGTCCGCCGATGAAGTTGTCAAAGTAAAGCGTATATATTTGCGAATTTCGACGGGAAGAAGTGAAGCGATGTGGCCATTTTCGGATTGGATGTGTTAGATATTTATTGGGCAAAGGGTAGCCAGTGAAAAATTTGCTGTGGAACAGATTTCTGGCGATTTACGGCCTGTTGAAGCAAAGCACCCGAGTACGAGGATTCCTACCTTGACTTCGTCTTTAGAGAGGAGATAAAATTTCCTAAAATCGCCTTAAAACGCAACCAAACCGTCAGGAAACCACAAAACATGCAATAAAACATTGATATACTGGTAAAGAAACAATAAAATATGAAATATATTCTATTTTAAAGAAATTTTTTGATCTGCCATACATTCTCTCTATATATATTCAGAACCATAGCTTGGGCTACCTGTGATCCGTGTGAACTCAACTTTGGCACCCTGGTGCGACCTCATACGTTTCATAGTTACTCCAAAACAATAAAATATCACATACTTCGTGTCCGTATTTGGAATCAAAATTACAGAGATTTGTATGTGTTCAGTGGTTCCTTGCTAACCTCGTTGTGGTGTTTTTCACGTTTTTAAAATGAGCTAAAATTCTCATAACTCAAGAATTTGATATTTTTGTCTCTTTAATGTAGCGGTCAACTAAAATATGAATTTAGAAAATTATGATAATGAAGTGGCGGCCATATTGGCATTCGGTCAATTAACCCTCACTAATCACTAGATATGCTTTAGGTGTTGATCATGATGATGAAGAGACCGCAGCCAATGGTGTTTCTTATTCTGGTGTTCCTTCTCAAGCACAAAGTCACCTACGCTACCGTGTGTCATACGCAAAAATATTCAGAGGTCAATGTGTACTTGCAAGGATTCACTCTTGAATCGTCCAAGGTAGACACAATCTTTGAATGTTACAGGAAGTGCGAAGACAACATGCGTTGTACAAGCATCAACATGAACCTGATGGACAAGACATGTGAACTGAAGTACTCTACCAAGACCAGACACCCAGAGAAGACTGTTAATCAATCAAACACCATCTACATTGAGATACGGGATGATAACGCTGCTCCAGGGTCGAGACCAGATATACCAATCGCATCTTGTAAGAAGCTCAAGGAGGATAACAGCCAGGCAAAGTCAGGTGTTTACTGGATAAAGTTCAATGAGCCATCCTCTGTGCCATTTCAAGTGTTCTGTGACATGACCACCGATGGAGGAGGCTGGACCCTTGTCTACAGCTATACGTTTACTCAGTACAGTAACTTTGATGCATCTACAAACGCAATCACTCCGATACCAAACTGGCCTGTGGATAAGTCTTCTGGGACATGGGTGCCACAGTCAACGACAATCCCGCTCAGTGAGTCTTCTCGCTCGTCCATGGATTTTTCTCTATGGAAGAAGATTGGTAACGAGGTCCTTCTCAAGCCTAATATCACTAACTGGGTAGCCTGTGTAGAAGTAACCGGAAGTCTTATGAACTGGGTTGAAGGAAGTGTGACCTGTAGAGTTGTCAAGGCCATTACACCAACCTGTACCACTGTCGCTCCAAACAAGTTTCTTATTGATTCGATTTGTGCACCAGGTTTATTTCTCAACGCACGCAATGGCCATTACATTTTCTTAAATGGAAGAACCGACACTTGCTGGCCTGTCCATGATCCTTGTGGTACCATATCTACAGCCAATCACCTGACCAATGTAGCCAATCCTGGTGGTGCGATTTACATTCGCTGACAGAGGAGTCATCATACAGATACCTTGAACATGGGGTCTGTTCGATCACAGAACACTAAACATATTAGCCTACTCACAGATCATAATCTTAAATCGCTTATACACGGTCTATGCATATCATTCTGTACTTGTTGAGACTATACACCGATTCTAAAGATGGCGATTTTTCACTCTACAATTTAAACTTCGTCAATCGAAATTTTATCAGCATATCACCCTTACATGAAAGAGCATCCAAAAGTGAGTGAACAGGAAAAGTTCCAATGCTGTGGCATTTTTTTTCTTTTAAGTTATTATGGAATGAATTTACAGATAGAAGTACCACTCCAGATTTTGCTGATCAATACTGACTAGCCTTGCTTTGGTGTCATTTACACACAGCATCCTTCATTCATTGTTCTACCTCCCCATAGTTACTGTTGCTACGTAGGACAAGCTAAAATGTGTTTTTGATATACAGCATGGAACAGACATCGATCGCTGAACATTGTAAATGTCTTTCTTAGAATAAATGTATTCTAAAGGTACATTAGGGAAAAAATCGATAACTACTAAATCTAAAAACTTCCGAATTCTAGTTTGTTGGTCGGAAATTCTATATTCTAGAGTTGGAAAAACTAGACCAATTGTTTGGTGGTCACTCAATGCAAGCAAAGCCAGGATGGATGTATAATAGCCCATCGCAATGTAGCTCTATTTTGAGGACAAAACAATAGTTTCCAAGTCTCAGAAGATTGAAATTCTTTTGTTACACGTTTTCCCTCCAAATTGAGCTGCTTTTAATTTGACGTCTCGTGAAAGTTGTTTATTTGAGGACTGGAAGAAAACACGAAATTTAGTCGCAGTAAACTCACAACATATTTACAAATATTTACAACTTTTTAAAAGCTAAAAAGCATCGTTAACAATAATTCTGTAAAACCGTTAGACACGATAAAAATAAAATTCACTTCTATCAAATTGTCTTCATTTGTACCAGTGTGCGAAAGCCTAGCCGGCTGGCGGCTTCTTCAATTTCAGAAACTTCTTAAAAGAACAAATATCAAAATTTTGCTTCTTGCAATATTTTGACGCCTTTAGCTTTTAGAAGTAATTTGGCTAATATGAATAATAGTTATCAGGTTTCAACCCAAGTTTATTGTTGAAAAAAGCTATTAGGAAGGGACTAACAAATTTAAGGATCATTTGCCCACAAGTAGCCCAGGTGAAGAGTAATTAATATATTTTCACCGCTCCATTGACCGAATGCTATTATAGCCGCCAGTTAATTCAATAGCATAATTTTTTGAATTCATATTTTAGTTGACCACTACATTAAAATTATAGACTAGAATGACATCAACAAAGTTAAAAAGTTTGGGGGAAAAATATTAAATTCTTGAGAAGTTATGAGAATTTTAAAAATGTGAGAAACACCACAATAAGGCTAGCAAGGAAACAGATCACTGAACACAGAACACATACAAATCTCTGTAATTTTGATTCCAAATAGCTTCTCTTAATTTCTATTGATATAGCAATGAAACTTTCCCAAAATATATATTTCTGCAAGCTCTTTCTGATGGTGGTGCTTATTTTTATAAGATTAGGTTTTTATTTCTGAAAGTCAATGGCGACGATACTGGCATTCGGTCTATACTCATTATCACGTCGGGACTGTTGAGATATGAAGGTAAATAAACAGGGAGAAAGAGGACGTTGGCTCTCCCTCTGTCTGCGTCCCTGTTTTTTGTTAGCCGAGCTGCAGGATGAGTGGGAAGAAGAAGAAGAACAGAGGACTGTCACTTTTTTCGGAAATGAGATCTCCCCTTTAAATTGGGCTCCAATGTTCCTGAGGGAAAGTAAATCAAAAACCGAAGCTGCGTATTTTAACGCGTGACGCACGAAAATATGCGTCCTTCCAAAGTTGGAACCGCGTTTCTGCTCTATATCACCATGGCAACATATTAATTAAGAATTGAATGTGCTCAAAGTCGTTCGATTTCCTATACAAACAGTAGAAATTGCTATATATTCTAGACAATTCTATTCTGAGACAATTCTAAAAGGCATGATTAATTAATAGGAGAAGATTGGAAATACCTTTGTTACTCAGTACTCTCAATGCTCAGTGATTATGATCAGTCATCGAGAGAGTACGACACATTTCTCGAAGCGATTCCTTTCGTAGTCCAGTAATAATGTAGTCCAATGAAAAAGTCGAGCAAAATGTAGCACAATATTTTTTCGTGCGCGCCTTTGTTTTCCTATATAACTGTTGAAATACTACAACAAGTTCCTTCGTTCTTTCTTTCTTTCTTTACTTCCTTCTTTCTCTCTTTCTTTTCTTTCTTTATTAATACGTTCGTTCGTTCGTTTTCTTTCTTTCCTTCTTTCTTTTTACTTTTCTTTCTTCCCTTCTTTTTTCTCTCTGAAATAAAGGAATATCGTACTGGCTAAATAATCTTAGAAACTTGTGTTGCAATATCCCCTATAAAACGTTTTCAAGTTCTTCAAATTTCGAATTCTATGTTTTTATTTCTACAAGTAATAGAGTACCGAAGTGATGACGTCATAAAAATGATTTTCGACTGTATTATAATTTCAATCTTCAATTTCGATAGAGCATCGAGAAAGATGTTAACACGCCAAATTTTATGGGAATTAGTTAAAAAGCAACGGAGATATGGCGTTTTGAATATATAATTTCCCCATACAAATCACTGTATTTTCGGCTTGGTTCCTAACTTTAGGAACCAAGCCGAAAATACAGTGATTTGTATGGGGAAATTATATATTCAAAACGCCATATCTCTGCTGCGTTTTAACCAATTCCCATGAAATTTGGCGTGTTAACGTCTTTCTTGATGCTCTATCGAAATTGAAGACCGAAAATTGTCAAAAGCAAAATAATTCTTTTCGTGACGTCACACTTCGGTACTCTATTTGGGAACACCTAGATATTAAACAAAATATCTCTTAAGAACGCTATTAGTATCATTTAACAATACCTAACCAAGTTTGGTGTTAAATTATTCATTGTACAGATAGCAGAATATGGCAAAATATCAAGTACAACTAATTGCAAGAACCACAGGGAGCCCACAGTCACTGGTACAACGTAGAATCAGTGATTAGAATAAAATCTATCATGCTTAAATGCACGTTCTAGCTCCCGCACGAGCTTGGCGCCTGATTGGTTGCAGTTCAAGTCTGAATAAATCATCAGCTGCTAACGTTGCAAGAACATTGTTATATAAAAATTACAAAATAACAAGAAGTAACTAACTAAAAATATTAAAAATGACAACGATATTGCAATTAGGTGTATATTGTAACTACCAAAGCCAGTCAATTATTTAACTTATGGAAAAAAAAATAACGAAGAGAATTCTGAAGTTAAAGGTATGCCGGCGGAACTAATAAGGAACGAAACAAAGAATTTATTATCGTTGACACTTTTGTCCGTGTGAACTCAACTTTGGCACCCTGGTGGACCTCACACGTTTCATAGTTACTCCAAAACAATAAAATATCACATACTTCGTGTCCGCGTGAACTCAACTTTGGCACCCTGGTCAGTGGACCTCATACGTTTCGTAGTTACTCCAAAACAATAAAATATCATAGAGCTAATTCAAAAAAAAATACAAAAACAAAAACTGTAACTAAGCTATCAAAGACAAGTTGACGCTAAATCACAAAGCTTCAAGAAAATCCTGACTGATTTGAAAGTTCCTTTTGAGCTTTTTTACACGATTTTCATCCATAAACTTCAACTTTACTCTCTCAAATTACATTAAGTAACTTTGAAGTTTACCCCCCGGACCTTTTCAAAGTCACTTGATAATCATCATTAATTATTGGTTTCTCGCCTTTTCGTTTAGATAATAATGGTATCATATAAATAGCATACGGAGTATTCTAGTAAATTACCTCAGCATGGTTTGAAAACTCCTATTTGATTGGTTACTATATCCATTTTTAACAGTAGGATACATAACCAGGACAAACTAGAGCTCCACTCATCACCTCAACTCATTGAATTAACAGTTCGCTGTTGAAAACTAAAGATGTCATCCATCGACAAACTCCTATTTTACCGTCTTTAAAGGTAAGACATCAAATCTTGTTATATCACCAACTGTCTAAGTCCATTTTTCTCGTACTCTGATTCGGCGAGAGGGTATCACATGCGTAAACGTGAACAAGTTTCGATGTTTCTCCGGCAACGGCTTTCAGCGGTAATAACAATTTCATGGTTACGTACTCAACAAATTAGCTACAATATTTCATGATTTAAAACTCTGATCGCTGAAAGCTGATTATAATTTCTTTCAATTTTTTTTGTGAAAAATAAGAGAAAATTGCCTTCTTGTAGTACGTTTTAGAGCAGATATTGAGTTGTTGTTTGTGGGACAATATTACAACAAGCAACACAACCTTCACCAACCTTTTTCAATAAGTATATATCATTTGAAGCAAGTTGGCCTTGGCGAGTTTTCACCCTCGCTACCTCGCTGCCCGTAATGGCTTCCCTGGGGGGGACTCCCTTATAAAAGGGGGCGGGGGTCCTCGTCGTCCCTTTTAGGGTTTGAAATCAGTGTTTTGGTCCCGCTTAGGGTGATAATGACGAGAATGCCCACTAGCTGAGTTTTGTGGTCCCGCTTAGGGTGTAAGATCAACAACAATGCTTCTTTTCAAAGATTGATTTTTATTTTAATCCCATTTTTGGATTGTGTCACTTATTGATTGGTCCCTCTTAGGGGTGAAATTTCATCACTGCCACGCCCATCATCTCAAAATACAGGTCCCTTTTAGGGGTCATTTTCAAAATTTCCGACGAGGACACCCGCCCCCTTTTATAAGGGAGTCCCCCCCCCCCCCCCCCCCCGGGAATGGCTTTAACTGTTCAGTACATTGAAATACTATATCGTAACAATCTCTAGCACTTTTCTCCATAACCTAAACGTAAAATGACTTGTCAAGAATGAGACCCATTTAGATTTGATTTCAGTATATTTTAAACGGAATTTTATCAGATCGAAATTTTGTTCATGCAGGATGATGATATATGCATCTTATAGACCGGATGCCAATATGGCCCCCATTGACTTTTAGAAATAAAAACCTAATCTTAAAAAATAAGCGCCACCATCAGAAAGAGCAAGCAGAAATATGTAATTTTGGAAATTTTCATTGCTATAAATTGAATTCAAGTGAAGCTATTTGGATTTTTTTTATCGCTGACACTTTGTGTCCGTGTGAACTCAACTTTGGCACCCTGGTGCGACCTCATACGTTTCATAGTTACTCCAAAACAATAAAATATCACATACTTCGTGTCCGTATTTGGAATCAAAATTACAGAGATTTGTATGTGTTCAGTGGTTCCTTGCTAACCTCGTTGTGGTGTTTTTCACGTTTTTAAAATGGCTAAAATTCTCATAACTCAAGAATTTGATATTTTTGTCTCTTTAATGTAGCGGTCAACTAAAATATGAATTTAGAAAATTATGATAATGAAGTCGGTCAATTAACCCTCACTAACCACTACATATGTTTTAGGTGTTGATCATGATGATGAAGAGACCGCAGCCAGTGATGTTTCTTATTCTGGTGTTCCTTCTCAAGCACAAAGTCACCTACGCTACCGTGTGTCATACGCAAAAATATTCAGAGGTCAATGTGTACTTGCAAGGATTCACTCTTGAATCGTCCAAGGTAGACACAATCTTTGAATGTTACAGGAAGTGCGAAGACAACATGCGTTGTACAAGCATCAACATGAACCTGATGGACAAGACATGTGAACTGAAGTACTCTACCAAGACCAGACACCCAGAGAAGACTGTTAATCAATCAAACACCATCTACATTGAGATACGAGATGATAACGCTGCTCCAGGGTCGAGACCAGATATACCAATCGCATCTTGTAAGAAGCTCAAGGAGGATGACAACCAGGCAAAGTCAGGTGTTTACTGGATGAAGTTCAATGAGCCATCCTCTGTGCCATTCCAAGTGTTCTGTGACATGACCACCGATGGAGGAGGCTGGACCCTTGTCTACAGCTATACATTTACTCAGTACAGTGACTTTTCTTCCCATGCAAACGCAGTCACTCCAATACCAAACTGGCCTGTCGATTGGTCCGCTGGTGGTTGGATGCCACAGTCAACGACAATCCCACTCATTGAGTCTTCTCGCTCGGCCATGGATTTTGTTCTGTGGAAAAAGATTGGTAACGAATTCCTTCTCAAGCCTAATATCACTAACTGGGTAGCCTGTGTAGAAGTAACCGGAAGTCTTGTGAACTGGGTTGAAGGAAGTGTGACCTGTAGAGTTGTCAAGGCCATTACACCAACCTGTACCACTGTCGCTCCAAACAAGTTTTTTATTCAATCGAATTGTGCACCAGGTTTATTTCTCAACGCACGCAATGGCCATTACATTTTCTTAAATGGAAGAACCGATGATTGTTGGCCTGTCCACGATCCTTGTGGTACCATGTCTACAGCCAATCACCTGACCAATGTAGCCAATCCTGGTGGTGCGATTTACATTCGCTGACAGAGGAGTCATCATACAGATACCTTGAACATGGGGTCTGTTCGACCACAGAACACTAAACATATAAGCCTACTCACAGATCATAATCTTAAATCGCTTGTATACACGGTCTATGCATATCATTCTGTAGTTGTTGAGACTATACACCGATTCTAAAAATGGCGATTTTTCACTCTTCAATTTAAACTTCGTCAATCGAAATTTTATCAGCATATCTCCCTTACATGAAAGAGCATCCAAAAGTGAGTGAACAGGAAAAGTTTCAATGCTGTGGCATTTTTTTCTTTTAAGTTATTATGGAATGAATTTACAGATAGAAGTACCACTCCAGATTTTGCTGATCAATACTGACTAGCCTCGCTTTGGTGTCATTTACACACAGCATCCTTCATTCATTGTTCTACCTCCCCATAGTTACTGTTGCTACGTAGGACAAGCTAAAATGCGGTGTTCAAGTTTGATATACAGCATGAAACAGACATCGATCGCTGAACATTGTAAATGTCTTTCTTAGAATAAATGTATTCTAAAGATACATTAGGGAAAAAATCGATTACTACTAAATCTAAAAACTTCCGAATTCTAGTTTGTTGGTCGGAAATTCTATATTCTAGAGTTGGAAAAACTAGACCAATTGTTTGGTGGTCACTCAATGCAAGCAAAGCCAGGATGGATGTATAATAGCCCACCGGAATGTAGCTCTATTTTGAGTACAAAACAATAGTTTCCAAGTCTCAGAAGATTGAAATTCTTTTGTTACACGTTTTCCAAATTGAGCTGCTTTTAATTTGACGTCTCGTGAAAGTTGTTTATTTGAGGACTGGAAGAAAACACGAAATTTAGTCGCAGTAAACTCACAACATATTTACAAATATTTACAACTTTTTAAAAGCTAAAAAGCATCGTTAACAATAATTCTGTAAAACCGTTAGACACGATAAAAATAAAATTCACTTCTATCAAATTGTCTTCATTTGCCGGATGTGCCGCCTTCTTCAATTTCAGAAACTTCTTAAAAGAACAAATATCAAAATTTTGCTTCTTGCAATATTTAGACGCCTTTAGTTTTTAGAAGTAATTTGGCTAATATGAATAATATTTATCAGGTTTCAACCCAAGTTTATTGTTGAAAAAAGCTATTAGGAAGGGACTAACAAATTTAAGGATCATTAGCCCACAAGTAGCCCAGGTGAAGAGTAAATAATATATTTTCACCGCTCCATTGACCGAATGCTATTATAGCCGCCAGTTAATTCATTATCATAATTTTTTGAATTCATATTTTAGTTGACCACTACATTAAAATTATAGATTAGAATGACATCAACAAAGTTAAAAAGTTTGGGGGAAAAATATTAAATTCTTGAGAAGTTATGAGAATTTTAAAAATGTGAGAAACACCACAAAAAGGCTAGCAAGGAAACAGATCACTGAACACAGAACACATACAAATCTCTGTAATTTTGATTCCAAATAGCTTCTCTTAATTTCTATTGATATAGCAATGAAACTTTCCCAAAATATATATTTCTGCAAGCTCTTTCTGATGGTGGTGCTTATTTTTTTAAGATTAGGTTTTTATTTCTGAAAGTCAATGGCGACGATACTGACATTCGGTCTATACTCATTACACGTCGGGACTGTTGAGATATGAATAAACAGGGAGAAAGAGGACGTTGGCTCTCCCTCTGTCTGCGTCCCTGTTTATTGTTAGCCAAGGAGGAGGAGGAGGAAGAAGAAGAAGAAGAAGAAGAAGAAGAAGAAGAAGAAGAAGAAGAAGAAGAAGAAGAAAAACAACATTGTGCAGGGGAATGTCACTTTTTTCGGAAATGAGATCTCCCCTTTAAATTGGGCTCCAATGTTCCTGAGAGAAAGTAAATCAAAAACCGAAGCTGCGTATTTTCCCGCGTGACGTACGAAAATATGCGTCCTTCCAAAGTTTGAACCGCTGCTGTATATCACCATGACAATATATTAATTACGAATTGAATGTGCTCAAAGTCGTTCGATTTCCTATACAAACAGTAGAAATTGCTATATATTCTAGACAATTCTATTGTTAGACAATTCTAAAAGGCATGATTAATTAATAGGAGAAGATTGGAAATACCTTTGTTACTCAGTACTCTCAATGCTCAGTGATTATGATCAGTCATCGAGAGAGTACGACACATTTCTCGAAGCGATTCCTTTCGTAGTCCAGTAAAAATGTAGTCCAATGAAAAAGTCGAGCAAAATGTAGCACAATATTTTTTCGTGCGCGCCTTTGTTTTCCTATATAACTGTTGAAATACTACAACAAGTTCCTTCGTTCTTTCTTTCTTTCTTTCTTTCTTTTTTTTTCTTTTTTTCTTTCTTTCCATTCTTCTTTCTTTGCTTCTTTTCTTCTTACTTCCCTTTTTTTTCCTCTTTGAAATAAAGGAATATCGTACTGGCTACATAATCTTAGAAACTTGTGTTGCAATATCCCCTATAAAACGTTTTCAAATTCTTCAAATTTCGAATTCTATGTTTTTATTTCTACAAGCTAAGTAATTTGGGAACAACTAGATATGAAACAAAATATCTCTTAAGAACGCTATGAATATCATTTAACAATACCCAACCAAGTTTGGTGTTAAATTATTCATTGTACAGATAGCAGAATATGACAACACATCACGTACAACTAATTGCAAGAACATTGTCATATAAAAATAACAAAATAACAAATAGTAATTAATTTAAAAATATTTTTTAAATTTTGATTCTAAAGCCCCCTAGATTGATAAGAATAACTGTTTTAGTATATACCAACAAGATAATCTCAAAAATGTCAGTCTATTATATCTTCAAAACAGATAAAACAGTGCAAATAATATATCCAGATAATAGAGTGCAAACAATATATCCGTGAAATACAAATTATTAAATAGTACAAAATAGTGCTAATTAAACAATAGAAAACAATAGAATTTGCTCGAAATAGTACTATTTAGTATAACTAATGTTTCACGGATATACTGTTTGTACTCTACCTAATTATGAATAGACCAATTCACGGTTTTCGGCGGCCATTTTGAATTGGGGCAAACATGGCAAAATATATAGAAATCTCGATCTCTTTGACTCCGCTCAATTTTCAGTGTCGGATTTTCAAAATTCAAACTTAAAATACTGAAGGTTGAAGGCCGTCAAGACTTGATAACCAAACACTCAGCTTCGAGGAAGACTACCGTAATGTTTGTAAGGTTTTTCATGTATATTATTAACAAGTAAGCTTAATCATATGGTTTCTTGTTCAATTTGGGATAATTTGCACTCATGTCTCGGTCTCGTGCATTTTGAACTCTTTGAAAAACACACTCATGATAATTAATCCCAAATTGAACTCGAAACCATATAATTACCTATACTTATTGTTTCATCTATTTTCCGTTTAATGCCTATAGGGCTCGTGCAATTACAAGAAACTGCTATTTAGGAGAAGATTGGAAATACCTTTGTTACTCAGTACTCTCAATGCTCAGTGAAGTATGATCAGTCGAGAGAGTACGACACATTCGTCAAAGCGATCCTTCCTTAGTCCAGTTCCTGAAAGTTGCCTAAAGGTAGGTGAATCGAATAACTAAGAGAGTTTCAATTGAATTCTAGGAATAATCGAGAATCGAAACAGCACGCAAAGTTAAGACATCAGTAGGACAATTTTTCCCCCTCGTGTACGTGCAGTGTAGTTAGAGCGTTAACACGAAAGATTCAAGTTTTCGTTAAGGCCCGTTTTACTAGCAATTTTATCGCGCGACTTGAGTGGCGATTACAACTGCGATTTTATTGCAATCTCGATCGCGAGTGTAAATTTTTTTTATCGAAAACATACCGCGATATTTTCTAAATGAAAGCATTGCCTTTTTTCAACGGTCACTGAAAAATGATCTTCCCGTTTAGAACATTTTAGAACATCCTCCATCGCTAGATTTACCGTTTCGTGCTCGAAAATCACACGGCAGCATTTTTGGTGTTTTCAATTGAAAATCGCCGCGTGAGTTGCACTAAATTTCGAGCATGTTCGATGGTGGCGACTTGGCTAGCTGCATGCGACTGCTGTCGCCGATGAAAATCGCCCATAAGATTGCCGGCGTTTACATACGCGATTTGGGGTACGTTGCGATAAAATCGCCGTTGAAATCGCCGCTCAAGTGGAGGTTGAGGTTCAATCACTGAGTACGTTTTTCGCTTTTGTTTTAGCGGTATTTATGAGCAGTTGGACCCGCAAATACGTCACATCTTAACAGCTCTATACTAGTAAAAAAAGTTGATCAACTTCCATAAGTTGCGCAACTTCCTAAATTTGGGAGTTTTGAATGAGATTTACATTTCAGTATATTTCAACTGAATTTTGCTTCGAAATTTTGTGAATGACGATCTTATTGTTACTTACTGATCTGCACTAAATGCATTTTAGGTGTTGATCCCAACGATGAAGAGACAGCTGGTGTTTGTCTTTGTACTCTTCCTTCTCAAGCACAAAGTCACCTACGCTTCCATGTGTCATACGCAAAAATATCCAGAGGTCAACGTGTACTTGCAAGGATTCACTCTTGAATCGTCCAAGGTAGACACAATCTTTGAATGTTACAGAAAGTGTGAGGAGAACATGCTTTGTGCAAGCGTCAATATGAACCTGATGGACATGACATGTGAACTGAAGTACTCTACCAAGACAAGACACCCAGAGAAGACTGTTAATCAATCAAACACCATCTACATGGAGATACGGGATGATAACGCTGCTCCAGGGTCGAGACCAGATATACCAATCACATCTTGTAAGAAGCTCAAGGAGGATGACAGCCAGGCAAAGTCAGGTGTTTACTGGATGAAGTTCAATGAGCCATCCTCTGCGCCATTCCAAGTGTTCTGTGAAATGACCACCGATGGAGGAGGTTGGACTCTCGTCTACAGCTATACATTTACTCTGTACAGTAACTTTGGTTCACATTCAAACGCAATCACTCCGATACCAAACTGGCCTATGGACAAGTCCTTTGGGACATGGGTGCCACAGTCAACAACAATCCCTCTCAGTGAGTCTTCTCGCTCGTCCATGGATTTTGGTCTGTGGAAGAAGATTGGTAACGAATTCCTTCTCAAGCCTAATATCACTAACTGGGTAGCCTGTGTAGAAGGAACCGGAAGTCTTGTGAACTGGGAGGAAGGAAGTGTGTCCTGTAGAGTTGTCAAGGCCATTACATCAACCTGTACCACTGTCGCTCCAAACAAGTTGTTTATTGATTCGAATTGTGCACCAGGTTTATTTCTCAACGCACGCAATGGCCATAACATTTACTTAAATGGAAGAACCAACTATTGTTGGCCTGTCCATGATCCTTGTGGTACCGCATCTGCTACCAATCACCTGACCAATGTAGCCAATCCTGGTGGTGCGATTTACATTCGCTGAGAGAGGAGTCATCATACAGATACCTTGAACATGGGGTCTGTTCGACCACAGAACACTAAACATATTAGCCTACTCACAGAACATGACCTTAAATCGTTTGTATACACGGTCTATGCTTATCATTCTGTATTTGTTGAGACTATACACCGATTCTAAAAATGGCGATTCTTCACTTTTCTGTTTAAACTTCGTCAATCGAAATTTTATCAGCATATCAATCTTACCTGAAGGAGCATCCAAAAGTGAGTGAACAGGGAAAGTTTCAATGCTGTGGCATTTTTTTCTTTTAAGTTATTATGGAATGAATTTACAGATAGAAGTACCACTCCAGATTTTGCTGATCAATACTGACTAGCCTCGCTTTGGTGTCATTTACACACAGCATCCTTCATTCATTGTTCTACCTCCCCATAGTTACTGTTGCTACGTAGGACAAGCTAAAATGCGGTGTTTTTGATATACAGCATGGAACAGACATCGATCGCTGAACATTGTAAATGTTTTTCTTAGAATAAATGTATTCTAAAGGTACATTAGGGAAAAAATCGATAACTACTAAATCTAAAAACTTGCGAATTCTAGTTTGTTGGTCGGAAATTCTATATTCTAGAGTTGGATGCAAGCAAAGCATGCAGGATGGATGTATAATAGCCCATCGGAATGTAGCTCTATTTTGAGTACAAAACAATAGTTTCCAATTAGACGTTTTTGCTATAACGAACATTTTCGATATTTTCGAAATCTCGTGCTGTTGTAACAAAAGATGTACGAATTCTTTTGTGATTTTGTTGTTTAGAAATAATAGTGGTATTGGTAACGAGATTTCGAAAATGTTCGTTATACCAAAAAGGTCTATTCTTAGAAGATTAAAAATCTGTTGTTACACGTTTTCCCTCCAAATTGAGCTGCTTTGACGTCTCGTGAAAGTTGTTTATTTGAGGACTGGAAAAAAACACGAAATTTAGTCGCAGTAAACTCACAACCAGGAGGGAGGGGGCGTCTCTAATGTTTTCGGCATCGCATTCGAGGACAGTGTTGTTGTTAGCAACCGCGGGATTCCACGGGATTAGATATCGCTTGATCATCTCTTGGGTTTAGTTTATCCTTTGTTTATTCTTATTTAAAGAGACAAAGAGCATCGTTAATTACCTTTTAATCGTAAGTGTGTTTCTTTGTACTATAATTAACAGATATGTGTCGTTTTTTTGTGTGGTAATTCTTCTGTTAGCGGGTTTTTGTTTATTTTCTTGTGCTTCCCTGTTAGCGGGATCGCGCCATTTTTAGAACGGGATGAAAATTCTTCTGAACTAAAACTATATTTTAGTATCGAAAGAAATCGAATTTTGCCATCAAAAAAGTTCCCCTTATAGACAGTTAGTTTGTCTTGAAGATTATCTGTGTTAAAGCTTTTGTAATCTTCCCAAACCTCATATCATTCCTTTTAAAGTGTCCTCGATCGAATTCTCTTTGAAAGCAGCGCTATTAAACAAGCTGCTGACTTCTGCTAAATCCTTCTCTTCGTCATTTTCATCAGTATTGTATATCTTTTAGTTAAGAGTTAATTGTTTGAGTAGTGCATGCATTGAATTTGTGTATTTTTTTCTAATTTTAATATATATACACATTTATAACAATATTCGCAAAAAGATCGTGTTACATTGATGCACAGGGAGCCCAATTTAGATAAAAGTAAAAGGTGAAAATAAAATCGGGGAAAAATCGACTTTAAATATTTTTTTTGAATTCAAGGTCAAGATGTCCTCTTTAATATGAGCGAGCAAAATAATCCATAAAAAATGCACTAGAACCTTATTTTTTCGTGTGTGTCTTTGTTTTCCCCTATTATATGGTATCTATTGGTGTTATTTGCATAAATACTTTTAAAAGTACAAACAAAGTCTTAACATTTAAGAGCACTCCATTTTAACTGGAATTTGTACTGACCTCCTGGAGAGAAATGACAATTGTTTTTGACTCCTGCATAAAAGATGTATCAGGTATAGTTCAATTTCTTAATGAATTACTTCTTTTACCTGGTATTCTTACTCTATGGGTTATCATTTACCTTTTTAACCCAATATACACAGCTGTTGTTAATAACATACATGGTCATGTGTGGATTCGAATTTTCACATAAGGGCAGTAAAGTCAAAGCGTTTAAGTTTTTTGATATATTGGTCTTATTCAATTTCTATTCTATAATATATACCTTTTGGGTTTTGAATATAACTATTGAACAAATGCTTTTGTTGTACTGCAGCCTGAATACCTACAATAGATCCCCTTCATTTTGGTTTTCAATACTATATTTCTAAATCACTTTGGTCTCTCCATATCACATTGCTTTTTCCATTTTTTGATCACTTCCCTCATAATAGACCTTTTCCCAAATACACTTGACTGACCACAGAACAATAGATTCAAGGCGAGGCTGGAGTAGACAACATTTAATGCAGTAAATGTATGGATTTGAAAACTCCAGCCTGGACTTGTATCCTTTGTTCTGTGGTCAGTCAAGCGAATTCAGGAAAGGTCTATTGGTGACTGTTTTGGAAATGAAAATTATACACACATACCATATTACTGGACAAGCTCTCTTTTCTATATTGCACATGGTTTGGCATTTAGCTATCCACAAACTGCAATCTACAAGCTGTGAAGTTCCACCATCCTGGAGCCCTGTTGGGATTACTAATGCCTTTTAATTGCCAATATAAAATCAACACAAAATTAATAGCTATTACAGGGTTTTTTCATGTATTTACATTTGAACCACATGCTGCTGTGTCAGACTTAAGAGCAAAAATAAATAACAAATTAACTATAAACAATTCCTTTTATTGGTTATCTTGCTGTGCCAAAGGAAGAAAGGATTCAAAGACACATAGGGAGTCCCATTTGGGAATACTGAAGACCACACCACAGCTTGAGAAATGTACACAATGCAACAAGGAAATTGTATTGTCTATAGTGATGTACTCTGCAAAACAAAAAAACACAACATACATGTTTTTAATAATGATTTTTCTGTAGTATGCCACTTCCTTGATGAATCTATTGGGTGAGTAATGCTTGAGTATAACAACTCCTTATATTCAAATCAAGCAGACAGCCATTTTAACATCAATGGATTCATTTGTATATAAAAGAATTTCAAGAATCCCCTTGTAGAATTCTGGAATTTCAACCCCCCTCCCATGTGTGTAGCCTGGTTTCTTTCTTGACAATATAGAAGACTAGTGTGGGAAAAGGCCCCCCAGACCCCCATCTCTGCAGTCCCTGCATTACATAATAGTACATCAGGCCTGTCGCTAGGACCTTTTTCTGCCAATCTCAGTTATGGCATTAGCCAGCTTTTCTCATAGAAATTTGCAATTAGAAGGGTTAAGGAGGGGAGAGGGGGGTTCGTTCGAACTATTGAACCACCCCTAGTGATGGGCCTGTACACGGTAGGTACATAACAGTACAAGGCAGTGCATGGTAAGACGTAGCAGTACATAGAAGTACCTTGTGGTGCATGGTAGTTACTACATGGTAGTACATGACAATAAATATAGATTACTTCATAGAAAGTGCGGCGTACGGGGTTATATTCACGAGTTGTTTGTGTAAAACACGAACGAGCGAGTCTTCGAGCGAGTGAGTGTTTTTACACAAACAACGAGTGAATATAGCCCCGTACAAAGCACTTTCTATGATGTTTTCTCTTTATTATATATATAACTAGAATTCACATACAAACACGTTTATTTTGATTGAATAAAAATGACAAATTTTGTCGAAACTTTCGTAAGTTTTAAGTTTATAAGTTAAAATGTCATGCAACTGTACATAATTAAATTGAAAAACTCCTCATGTCAGTTTATAAAAGGAAAATGAATATACAAAAAGTCAATATAAATATCAAAAATGTACTGTTTTTCATAACTAGTCGCTGTCTGGCGAATCCAAGATGCAATAACGGCGGCGCTTTGTTGTTGTTTCTTCACGCAAAGAAGCAGCTCGTCTAAATCTCTTGGCTGGATTTCTTCCAGGTTTTGCTGCACATTTTTTGTTTCAAGATATGTAGTCAATAAAGCCAGGTCTCTCTTCGTCTTGCTTAGTGTGTTTTTGTTTTCTTGGTTTTGAATAAACTCATCTACCGGCACATCTAGTGACACAAAACGACTCGCCATTTTGTTCACATCAACAAAGCTACAGAAAACACAACTTTGCTTTGGCGGGAAGCCATTCAAATGTCACAATTGCTCGTTTTATGATTGGTTGGTTTGGTCAACTCTAAATTTTGATTGGTTATATTTTTACACAATGAAAAGCCAGTGAAATATAAAGCATAGAGATTTTTATAATAGAGATTTATCGTATGAAATTCTAATTATATATATAACTAGACGCTCTTGGAGCGTTCACTGGGTTGCCTGTGCGAGAGCTCGCCCACTCACCAATCCTATATACTCTATTATTTCTTACCAAAGTGTTCCTTTTGGGTTCAAAGTCCCCCTTTATTAAAAACATTTCAAATTCTAGTAAGACATTAGTGTTGCGTTACTGACTTGTCAACGCATATTATATTTCTACTTGACCTACTAGAGTACCTTTCAAGACTAGCTGATGAAATAAACATATCTATTTCAGTATCGAAACTGTTCGCTGCAAAACAAACGTTTTATCAATGTAAATACTCTTAGCCAAAATGTGTTTAACTGGTCATTTGTTTTCCCCTCAGTTTTTGTTTTCTGTATTTTCATAAATGGAAATATTCAACAAGGAGTCTTGGCAGTTCGCTTTCTTGTAGATCACTATCAGCTCGTCTGACTTCTACAAGTTCTTGGAGTCAGCTTTCATCAAAGCTTTGTTTGTCACTCGTTTTGTAGTTTGTCTCTCGTTCTGTAGTTTGTCTCAGTATATTTTTTTTATCTGAGATCTGGTAAGATCTAGCTAGGTAGTTTATAGATTCTCTTAGTCTATTTTGACTAGTTTGTCTAGTTCTACGATTCTCATACCGTAGTTTGCTCATAGATTCTCAAAGATAGCTCATAGATTCTCAGACTTCTCTCTTTGAGTATGTGGACCAACCCGTTCCAAAACTGCTCAATAACATCTTTTAGTGTGTGTCTACCACGTACGGCGTGTGTGTTTGTAAGTAGTTTAAGCGTAGCGTTAAAAAACCTAAAGACAATAGTACGCAACATGCCTACAGACAAACTAGTACTTCACGAACCCTGAACGAATGAATTAATGGTGACACAACACTAAAAACTATAAATACATCGATGTCGTGGGCAACTTCATTGGACATTGGACATTGTTTACAAGTTCTCGACCAATCATGACGTGTGAAATTATGGTCTACCTGACGCCCGAAAAACGGATCTCATTTTAAGACTGGTTTGCTACCATAGCAACCCAGTAATAAATGGTAGTACATAATATGTAAATAAAGACTGCCTGATCCCAATCCTAGTCTGGTCTCTGATTTAGATCTTTGTACATACATACACATGCATACATGTATTAAGCTTTTTTCTGTTACTCACTGAATAAAATACATGAAAGCTGTAATTTAGTCAATACCATAATAGAATTATTTTGTTCAGACCGCGAAACAGTTTCTATTATACGTAGTTAGTGTAGACACAAAAGAAAACAATGGAAATATTAGTGGTTAAGCTTATAACTACACCTCTATCCGGAAAATTTAGCTAGACTACTAACTAGAATCAGGAATAATTAGGAATAACTCCAATAAGTAATAACTCACCATCAATGCGTTTTGTGGCTCCAGCGCTAGCTCCAGCATATCATGGGAATCCTTTCACTGCACCACCAGAAATCACGATCGTCATATATATATATTGTCGATAAAATACTGTTTACACAATCCCCGAAGTTCAAAAGGAATGATATGAAGTTCAAGTGAAGCAAAACAAGTGAAAATCCTCACAGTAAAACCTCATACCCTGTTACATTAGTCGAACTTTTCTGGAAAAGATTCCTTTTCTTCAGGGTTCACAATATATCTTTTTGTCTTGGATGTCGAGTAAAATCGGCGCCCTTTTTCCATCGTAGAAACAAGTTTATGGCCGAAAACGAACAACATAACCGACCAGTTGACTAACAGTTTTACCAGTCTCGAATTCCTAAAGACCTTTACGTTTGGTTATTTACATTTTAAATCCAATTTAAGTCGTAATGCGGTATATTTTCGACATTTTTTACACGAATTTGCCGTTTACAATCCAGGCGCCATCTTGGAAATCACCGTGACGTCACGAATGGCAACAACACTGTCCCGCCGTTTTCCCTAGAGACGCCCCCTCCCTCCTGCTCACAACATATTTACAAATATTTACAACTTTTTAAAAGCTAAAAAGCATCGTTAACAATAATTCTGTAAAACCGATAGACACGATAAAAATAAAATTCACTTCTATCAAATTGTCTTCATTTGCCGGATGTGCCGCCTTCTGCAATTTCAGAAACTTCTTAAAAGAACAAATATCAAAATTTTGCTTCTTGCAATATTTAGACGCCTTTAGTTTTTAGAAGTAATTTGGCTAATATGAATAATATTTATCAGGTTTCAACCCAAGTTTATTGTTGAAAAAAGCTATTAGGAAGGGACTAACAAATTTAAGGATCATTTGCCCAAGAGTAGCCCAGGTGAAGAGTAATTAATATATTTTCACCGCTCCATTGACCGAATGCTATTATAGCCGCCAGTTAATTCATTATCATAATTTTTTGAATTCATATTTTAGTTGACCACTACATTAAAATTATAGATTAGAATGACATCAACAAAGTTAAAAAGTTTGGGGGGAAAATATTAAATTCTTGAGAAGTTATGAGAATTTTAAAAATGTGAG
Source organism: Anthopleura xanthogrammica (assembly GCA_964019055.1). Lineage (NCBI taxonomy): Eukaryota > Metazoa > Cnidaria > Anthozoa > Actiniaria > Actiniidae > Anthopleura > Anthopleura xanthogrammica. Next base: position 1,466,228 of record OZ025215.1, on the reverse strand, counting down.
AAACACCACAATAAGGCTAGCAAGGAAACAGATCACTGAACACAGAACACATACAAATCTCTGTAATTTTGATTCCAAATAGCTTCTCTTAATTTCTATTTATGTAGCAATGAAACTTTCCCAAAATATATATTTCTGCAAGCTCTTTCTGATGGTGGTGCTTATTTTTATAAGATTAGGTTTTTATTTCTGAAAGTCAATGGCGACGATACTGGCATTCGGTCTATACTCATTATCACGGCGGGACTGTTGAGATATGAATAAACAGGGAGAAAGAGGACGTTGGCTCTCCCTCTGTCTGCGTCCCTGTTTATTGTTAGCCAAGGAGGAGGAGGAGGAGGAGAAGAAGAAGAAGAAGAAGAAGAAGAAGAAGAAGAAGAAGAAGAAGAAGAAGAAGAAGAAGAAGAAGAAGAAGAAGAAGAAGAAGAAGAAGAAGAAGAGGAAGAAGAAGAAGAAGAAGAACATTGGGCAGGGGACTGTCACTTTTTAGAGAATTCTATTGTTAGACAATTCTAAAAGGCATGATTAATTAATAGGAGAAGATTGGAAATACCTTTGTTACTCAGTACTCTCAATGCTCAGTGATTATGATCAGTCATCGAGAGAGTACAACACATTTCTCGAAGCGATTCCTTTCGTAGTCCAGTAAAAATGTAGTCCAATGAAAAAGTCGAGCAAAATGTAGCACAATATTTTTTCGTGCGCGCCTTTGTTTTCCTATATAACTGTTGAAATACTACAACAAGTTCCTTCGTTCTTTCTTTCTTTCCTTACTTCCTTCTTTCTCTCTTTCTTTTCTTTCCTTATTCGTTCGCTTTCTTTCTTTACTTCTTTCTTTTTATTTTTCTTTCTTTCCTTTTTTTCTCTCTTTCAAATAAAGGAATACGTACTGCCTAAATAATCTTGGAAACTTGTGTTACAATATCCCCTATAAAACGTTTTCAAGTTCTTCAAATTTCGAATTCTATGTTTTTATTTCTACAAGTAATTTGGGAAAAACTAGATATGAAACAAAATATCTCTTAAGAACGCTATTAGTATCATTTAACAATACCCAACCAAGTTTGGTGTTAAATTATTCATTGTACAGATAGCAGAATATGGCAAAATATCACGTACAACTAATTGCAAGAACATTGTCATATAAAAATAACAAAATAAGAAAAAGTAATTAATTAAAATTTTTTATTTTATTATAATCCTAAAGCCCCCTAGATTGATAGTTTTGTTTCAATTGTAATTACTTAAAGCTTCGCTCATGTGTCTGTTTTGAAAAGTACACTAATCATGTGAAGTTTTAGTCATTTTGTCTTATTTTTACAGAGAAATTCTTTATTATATGTTTTGTAAAATGACTCTGTTCAGCAAATGAAGGCATCAGTTCCTAATTTGCATATTTGGAAAACTTTTGCTATCTCTGCAACAAAAAGAGATATCAAAAAACTGTAAACGCTATTCTGACTTTTTTAAACAACTCTTCCATATTAGAGTTAAAACTTGAAGGAAAGTTTTTCCCCGGGGGGGGAGGGGGGGGGACTCTGGGGGTAAAGTATCGGGTATGCTCGTCGTATCTCTTAGGGGTAAAAATCAGCGATTTGGTATCTTTTAGGGTCTTAAATTTGAGGTTTAGCAAATCAGCACTTTCTGGTATCTTTTAGGGTGTTGAAAAAGGAACTAGCCCATCGCATAATAACGCAATATGTATGCCTGCGTAAACTCAGATTATTACTCAAGGAAAAACATTTCAAAAGCCTTTATTTTTTAATAGTATTATTTTTGTGGTATTTCTTAGGGGTTAAAATTTGCCAAGCCACGCCCTTTTGAAAAAACTTCCGGTATCTTTTAGAGGTATTTTTGTAAATTTCCGACAAGCATACCCGATACTTTACCCCCTGAGTCACCCCCCCCCCCCCCCGGGAGTTTTTCGTTTCATATAAATTTTCATGAAATTTTACCATTTAATTGAGAGTGTGGCGTGCCTCCCCCCGACCGCCATTTTTTGGCACCCACCCCTAAATCTGTTTAGTATGCCCCATTAAGGAACATTTGTGCCAAGTTTGGTGCTTGTACTCAAAAGTGCCATTCTTTGCTATTTTTGTCGGTAACAGACCAGACTATAAGGCTCGTGCAATTACAAGAAACTATTAATTACGAATTGAATGTATATGTGCTCGAAGTCGTGCGATTTTCTATATAAACAATACAAACTACTACATACTCTAGACAATTCCATTCGGAGACAATTCTCAAGGCATGATTAATTATTAGGAGATCGAAGATTGGAAATACCTTCGTTACTCAGCACTCTCAATGCTCAGTGATTATGATCAGTCGAGAGAGTACGACACATTCGTCAAAGCAATCCTTCCTTCCAGTTCCTGAAAGTTGCCTAAAGGTAGGTGAATAGAATAACTAAGAGAGTTTCAATTGAATTCTAGGAATAATCGAGAATCGAAACAGCACGCAAAGTTAAGACATCAGTAGGACAATTGTTTTCCCCCTCGTGTACATGCAGTGTAGTTAGAGCGAAAGATTCAAGTTTTCGTTAAGGCCCGTTTTACTAGCAATTTTATCGCGCGACTTGAGTGGCGATTTCAACTGCGATTTTATTGCAATCTCGATCGCGAGTGTAAAATTTTTTATCGCAAACATGCAGCGATATTTTCTAAGTGAAAGCATTGCCTTTTTTCAACGGTCACTGGAGAAAAATAATCTTCCCGTTTAGAACATTTTTACTTGTGTCACCGGTGATCATATCCTCCATCGCTAGATTTACTTTCGTGCTCGAAAATGGCACGGCAGCATTTTTGGTGTTTTCAAGTGAAAATCGCCGCATGAGTTGCACCAAATTTCGAGCATGTTCGCTGGTGGCGACTTGGCTAGCTGCATGCGACTGCTGTCGCCGATGAAAATCGCCCATAAGATTGCCGGCCGTTTTCACACGCGATTTGGGGTACGTTGCGATAAAATCGCCGCTCAAGTGGAGGTGGAGGTTCAATCACTGAGTACGTTTTTCGCTTTATTTTAGCGGTATTTATGAGCAGTTGGCAATGTTCTAAACTATCACCTTTTTCTTTACGAACGATCAGATATGAATGTCACTACAGTTAGGAAATACCTAAAAAGTCAAATGTTATGGTATATGAACTTTTTTCCCTAAAATAAAAAAAAAAGTTCGCAAATTTATCAACTTCTATAATTTGCGCAACTTTCTAAATTTGCGAGTTTTGAATGAGGTTTACATTTCAGTATATTTCAACTGAATTTTGCTTCCAAATTTTGTGAATGACGATCTTATTAAACTCATCAGCCCTCACTGATCTGCACTAAATGCATTTTAGGTGATTATCACGACGATGAAGAGACAGCTGGTGTTTGTCTTTATACTGTTCCTTCTCAAGCACAAAGTCACCTACGCTTCCATGTGTCATACGCAAAAATATTCAGAGGTCAACGTGTACTTGCAAGGATTCACTCTTGAATCGTCCAAGGTAAACACAATCTTTGAATGTTACAGAAAGTGTGAGGAGAACATGCTTTGTGCAAGCGTCAATATGAACCTGATGGACATGACATGTGAACAGAAGTACTCTACCAAGACCAGACACCCAGAGAAGACTGTTAATCAATCAAACACCATCTACATTGAGATACGGGATAATAACGCTGCTTCAGGGTCGAGACCAGATATACCAATCACATCTTGTAAGAAGCTCAAGGAGGATGACAACCAGGCAAAGTCAGGTGTTTACTGGATGAAGTTCAATGAGCCATCCTCTGCGCCATTCCAAGTGTTCTGTGACATGACCACCGATGGAGGAGGCTGGACCCTTGTCTACAGCTATACATTTACTCAGTACAATCAGTTTGATTTAGATTCAAACGCAGTCACTCCAATACCAAACTGGCCTATGAACAAGTCTTCTGGGACATGGGTGCCACAGTCAACAACAATCCCACTCATTGAGTCTTCTCGCTCGGCCATGGATTTTGTTCTGTGGAAGAAGATTGGTAACGAGGTCCTTCTCAAGCCTAATATCACTAACTGGGTAGCCTGTGTAGAAGTAACCGGAAGTCTTGTGAACTGGGTGGAAGGAAGTGTATCCTGTAGAGTTGTCAAGGCCATTACACCAACCTGTACCACTGTCGCTCCAAACAAGTTGTTTATTGATTCGATTGTGCACCAGGTTTATTTCTCAACGCACGCAATGTCCATTACATTTACTTAGAAGGAAGAACCGACTTTTGCTGGCCTGTCCATGATCCTTGTGGTAACATATCTACAGCCAATCACCTGACCAATGTATCCAATCCTGGTGGTGCGATTTACATTCGCTGAGAGAGGAGGCATCATGCATATACCTTGAACATGGGGTCTGTTCGACCACAGAACACTAAACATATGAGCCTACTCACAGATCATAATCTTAAATGCTTTGTACTCACGGTTTACATATCATTCTGGACTTGTTGAGAGTATGGTAAAGAACAGCTGAATGTAATATTGATATTTGAATAACTTGAAATGCACCTGACAAGAATTAAGGCCTAAATATGATTCTTAATTCTTAAAAGAAAATTAGCTTAGTATTACTATCAAATGCTACGATACATTAGTGCTCTACCGTGACCGTCACGATATCGTGCACGAGCGTTTTCATTGGCTGAGCAATGATTTCGAAAGCTGTGATTGGATGACAGCTTTCAAAGTCCTACGAAATATCTAAATCACACCGACACGCGTGAAAAACGTCTGCGCATGCTCTAAGTCCGTATGCAAATTAGTCAAAAGCGTCTTCTTGCTATTGTAAAAATATGCAAATTTGACTTTCACACTTGCCTGAAGAATAGTCTTTACAAAATGCCAAAACTTAAAGTCAGTTCTTGAAACTTAAGGCTAATTCTTTCATATTGTCTTCATTAATACAGAATCTTGGTCCCACAAAAGTATACCCATGACATTTTTTGTATACTCGGAGAAAACAAAAAATTATTTTCTTACTAAAACTATTGTAAATTCTTGGAAAGCGTGCGGAAAGGCACACATGCGCAAACGTTTTTCTCTAGTGTCAATCACACCACGTACTGTAAATTTAAGACAAGAAAAAAAACCATGATATTTATTCACAGTATGCTCACAACATATTTACGATTATTTACGCCATTGAGGAAAAAAAAAAAAATTTATTAAATTAACGATGTATATCGTTACACAAGTTAATAATAAAATTCACAATAACACTTCACAGCTGATTTGTCTTGATTTGTTCGCCAGCGAAGGTCACGTTTGTAAAGGGGTCAGTACTTGGATGAAAATCGATGAATATTTGTCTTGAAACTTTGTTAATCTTGTCTATATGGCCCCAATAGTTGGTAGGCAACATATTTTCTTCTTCTTATTAGTCAAAAGTGGCGGATAAAAATTATCAGTTATTTATATCATCTAAAATTGTAAGTAAATGACGTCTTTAGCTATAGATTTGTCGCCGGTGAACTTCTTATGTGACAGGGCCGTAGTATAGCATTGACTTTGGACGGAGGGGTCCATTAAGCAAAAATTGGGCTCCAATGTTCCTGAGGGAAAGTAAATCAAAAACCGAAGCTGCGTGTATTTTCCCGCGTGACAAAAATAGACCCCTTGCAGCACGTCGGAATGCAGCTCAATTTGAAGGGCAAAACAATAGGTTCCAATTTTCTGGAGATTAAAATTCTTTTGTTTTGCCCTCCAAATCGAACTGCTCTGACGTCACGTGAAAGGGATCTATATGTGTCCTAAATACCAAACTTTGAAACGCTGCTGCTCTATATCACCATGACAACCATTGGTAAAGTAATTTACCACCACAGGAATCCCAACCGCACAAATACTGAGCTTGGGAAGCCTGCGGGAAATCCAATAAAAGTGATTGAAAAATAATATAAAACAAACAAATAACAGAAGATCCCTTATACCTCTATTATTTCGTTATTTGGCTTATGATACAGCACATTGGACGAATTCGAAAATTAAAAGTTGGATTTCCTGTGGTCCAATTTTCTTTCAAAATTTGCGACGGCTATCGTTCAAGCGAGACTATTTCCCCATTAAAAAGAGAATTCAAAACTTCAAAATCAATGTCTGGAATTAAAAGAAAGGAAAGGAAGGAAGATAAAAGGGGAAAGGAAGAAAGAAGAAAGGGAAAAAAGAAAACAGAAAACCTTATCTTGGGCTCCCTGTGCTTTAACCAAATATGGTGTTGATGACGTAATGTTGTACACGTGCGCAGTGGACGCCGGTAGTTGAATTACTCAGCAGTCGAGAAGAACATTTGAAGGATTTACGATCAGAAACTCAAAACTCTGACCCTTAAAAACCAAAAAATATGTCTCACCAGTAAGTATTCCATTCATATTCCTCATCTTTAGTCTTTATTCCTCCCCATACGTATCAGTTTTTTCATTTTTCTTTCCGTGCTTCGGAGATTTCTTTGAATGGTTGAGAGACAAAGAGAAAGCCTCGTGAGATTTCTTACCAGCTCCTCTTTACTTTACCTAAAAAAAAAATCAAAAAATACCAACTTTGAAACCCCAAATCTTTCATTTTTAGACCTTAGGGTTGTTCTTTAGTCTGCATTGGGGGTATCTGTTTTAATTTAAGCTTTAATTCTTCAAAATTGAATTTTTTTTACGAGGTTTTTACTTCACTAACTCTACTTCCTGTGGACATTTTTCCTTCAATTTTTTTCAACAGAGACGAATTGTCCACCGCGATTTTGAAGAATAAAGCTCGTCCTAACCGACTTATAGTCGAAGAAGCCATCAACGATGATAACTCTGTTGTCACGATGTCTCAGGTTTGTAAAACCTCTGTGATTCTTTGAGTTATTGATTTTTTTGTTGAAGAAAAGTTTTGCATGGAGGTGATGTCATGGTTGTTGCTTACCAAGCGTTTTGAAAAATGAAATACTTTCGTTATTGAGGGGTTTTTTATTATTTTTTTAGGAGAAGATGGAAGAATTACAACTATTTAGAGGAGATACTGTCCTTATTAAAGGCAAAAAACGCAAAGACACGGTAAAAATACTACAGTACTTTCATCACTATTTTCTATTCTTAGAAATTTAAATTGTCAAAGTATTATTTCTGCCTAGATTTTACAGCAATTTTTCCTTTTTCTTGCTTTGCTCTAGTGTTATATTTTGACAGTCAATCAGATTCTTATGAAAAATGCTTATTCATTCAGTATATTATAATAAAGTATTTAAAAATTTAAATTTATAAATTCATCCAATCACAGCCTGCCAACAAAATAAGGTTTGAGATTAACAAACATAGTGTTAAAAATTGCTGAGTCAGGAAAAAATATTGCTGGCCAGACTTGCTTTCTTAATTTTCTTTCATAGATAAATTTTTAAATCTCAAAATATCATACTTTTTATCTTATTATTTTGATATATTTTTCACATTTACTGTACATATGGCCATTTCTATTTTGGACCCCTTCCTCCCTATTTTGAAGCCATCCTGCTAGCTAAGTGCGACAAGTCCATTTCTTTATATTTATATTGTGATATGATTTATGCTTGTGTTGTGTTTTTTTCTAGGTCTGTATTGTCTTGTCTGACGACACCATCACCAATGATAAAATCAGAATGAACAGAGTTGTCAGACGTAACTTGAGAGTGAGGCTTGGAGATATCATCAGGTACTACCAATATATCCATTTTCTCTATTTAATCAACTTTAGTATCATTACCCAGGTGATTATTGAAAATTGTAAGCAATGATTGGTTGAGAATTCAGAAAGAATTCATAAGCACAAATGGCCCGCTCCCTCAATTCACTGGTTTCTTATTATCAACATTGAAGGGCACTTTTCATAAACATAATAGTTTTTATGTGCAGTGAAGGATAACAAGCTATTGTAATTATGCAATGTGCCCTTCGACATCGACAATAATAAAACCAGGGAGGGAGGGGCGCCACTTGCATCCCTGAGATTTTGGGTGTTTCTCCAACAAGACTGTAAAACTGAAAGTTTTCTTTGTTCCATAATATACCTCTTCCGGGCTCAAAAGCAGCCAGTCATACGCCAGTCAAGATGTCCGGTATATGATATATATATATATTTTCAAATATGACCAGTCATGTTGTCCGTTCAAAACGGTATTTGACCGGTCAAGTACCAAATTTGGCCAGACATTGACCGTTGACTGGCCGTTATTTTGAGTAATGTTTCCCCATATCAGGTCATATGTCATTCTCTTGAGGAGAAGTTTATTTATTTATTTGTTTATTTGTATCCATATTTATGTGCCTTCCCATGCTCAATGGGTAAGCAAAGAAATAATACTTTATTGAATGGGAAAAATTTTTGCCCAAGATAGAGGTGTATTATAACTGAACAATGCATCTTATAAGTATACAATTAGAAGTATCTAAAGATGTAGCTGCTCAACTAATTTGACTTCCAAATCTCTTTCTTATAAAACAGTGTGCAGTCTTGTCCAGATGTGAAATATGGCAAGAGGATACACGTTCTTCCGTTTGACGATACAGTAGAGGGTCTTACTGGGTGAGTTTACCGCAGCTTTCCTTAAATATGTGTATGAGTATTGCATTTATGGTATCTGTCAGACAGGTCTCTAATGTTTAAATATTGTTCTTTGTAGTAACTTGTTTGATGTCTATCTCAAACCCTACTTCGTTGAAGCCTACAGACCAATCAGGAAAGGTATGATAAAATGGATTGATAAAATGTTTTGAACAAAACTTTGATAATGTGCCAAGTAAAGTATGGGTGGTGTAGCAGTGACAGTACCCACCTCTTAACAATGCAAACAGGGTTCGGGGAATCCACTGTAAATTCACATATTTATTTGTTTGTTTATTTATTATATTGTTTACGTTTGTTTCTTCCACTATTTTTTTATTTTATTTTTTTATATTATTTTAATATAATACCGAGCTTTCGCACTTCTAGTGCATCATCAGGGCGAAAAGTATGTCTTACAACGATTCAAATTATTTAAAGACTATAAGCGCGAGCGATTTGCGTTTTACGAATAGAAGGACCAATCAGAGAAACAATACGATATACGTATATAAACAATTCTAAACGAACCTAACAAGAAAGAGACAGAGCGTGCACTGTAGAAAATAAAGCGCGAGCAAAAGAACTTAGGAACACTTGTGTACGATTTAAACCAATAAATAAAACCTAAAATAAATATAAATCAACTATATAAAATAAGTATTATATTAAAAACTAGTGGAAGAAACAAACGTAAACAATATGGTTATTCCCACTTACAATAACATTTTAGACATGTTTATTTATTATTATATTTATGTTTCTTTGTGTGTTCTAGGTGATGTGTTTCTTGTTCGTGGTGGTATGAGAGCAGTAGAATTCAAAGTAATCGAGACTGACCCCTCCCCTTACTGTATCGTTGCACCTGACACTGTTATTCATTGTGAGGGCGAACCCGTTAAGCGAGAGGTTAGTAGAAAAACTCGCTGCTTTCAAAATTATAATGTAGCTAAATGAAACTAACGTGAAGTTAAATTCAAGGCCTGCAGGTCTATGTTCCTCATTCTATGTATTATGTTGTATCGATATGAAGGTTCAGAGTTCATCGTTGCAGATCAATGCTATACTTGTTTGCCAGTTTGAAATCTGATTTGGCCTTAGGCCAGCAGTCTAACGTGCTAATGTGGGGCAGCCCATAGCTATACAGAACCCACATATAAGTCCTTTGTGCAGATTTCATTGATACTCATTGACTTCTAACAAGAATCGTTCAAAACATGCATTGCAAAAGAGCTGTCTCTCAGCACTCTGTAATTCAAACTGGGGCCTCTGGTTCAATGCTCAGCTAAATTGTATATGTTAGTTGAGTATGTTAGAAGTCTTGTTCTCTCCCACAGGGTTTTAATTTTGCTCCAGGTTCTCCGGTTTTCCTCCCTCCGTAAAAATCAACATAGGTATAATTAATTTCAACCATCTACTAATAGGAAGAAGAAGAATCTCTTAATGAAGTTGGCTATGATGACATTGGTGGTTGCAGGAAACAGCTGGCACAGATCAAAGAGGTATGCACTACCTTGAAAAATGTCTACAAATCTTTTAATTGATTGTAAAGCAGTTGGTATCCTTTTCCATAGTTCTGAATGATCAATCAATTAGGGAAAATAATTGTAGTTTTTTTAAATTATAATTACGGTCATTCTCAACATTCTGTGAACTCAGACATTTCAATGGCTTGTTGTGAAATTGTTTTTTCGTTGCCGTCAATCAAAACTAGCTTTTGACTGGCAGCAGTAAAAAAAAAAAATCCCAATGAGCAACTAGGGGGGTAAATTGAGCACGCCGTCGGCCTCCAGTTTATCAGTAACACTTAAAGTGCACCTAACCCCTGATACAATACTTTCTGCATCGATTCTACATGAAGTGACTAGTTGAATGGTAAAATATTTCTTCATTTGAGTGTTGTGTCTTTAAGATATGAAGGTTTATATTTCCAATATGTTAATGACTGAGACGTCACTGCAGGCTTCATTTAATATACAAACTTTAACAGGTTCACAGAAAAAGTATTTAAAAAGCATCATCATTATACTCATGGTTTCCACAATGTTTGCAGTAAACTTTTGTGTCTCATAATGGCCAGTGTTTAGTATTATATGTAAAACAAATACACTCAAAAGCCTGGGGTGACGTCACGGTCATTAACATATTAAAGTATAAACCTTCATATCTTAAAGACGTAACACTCAAATGAAGAAATATTTTACCATATCAGGGGTTAGGTGCTATTTAAGTTAACTGTCACAAGTTACCGACGTTAAATAAAGTCCACCTTTACCCTTTACCTTTACCTAAATAAAATTTGTAAAAAAAAATAAAGTGGTCGAAAGATTTTAATCCTCTACATTACTGTTATCGCCCCCCCCCCCCCCCGTCTATTCCAGATGTTCAATGTTGTGTCCCCTCTCCCTTCTCCCCAAATCCATGGCCCCTAAGGGACCTTATAAATTATCTGTTGTAACAAAAAATAATTTAATTTAGAATAGTAATAAACATTTGTTTGAATGACATTTGTGTATTTTAATTTTAAGATGGTGGAATTGCCTCTCAGACATCCACAACTTTTCAAGGCCATTGGAGTGAAGGTATAACATAGGTTACATTAAATATTTATGGAAATTCACCGTTTCGGCACTAGGCTTTCATGTGGTGGATCGTGTTACAGTCACCAAAAAGTTGGGACATTGTTGTTGAGTTGCCACAGGATCGTACTGACTTTTATACAATTTATTGACTTGATCATCTCTAATTAATCTATAGAATTTGACATGAATAATTTTTTTTTACACAGTATTACCCTCTATGCGTGTACACCAAAGTATTATTATTATTATTATTATTATTATTATTATTATTATTATTATTATTATTATTATTATTATTATTATTATTATTATTATTATTATTATTATTATTATTATTTGGAGTCTTTCATTTCAATATTTTAATGTTAAATATTATCTTGTAGCCTCCAAGAGGTATTTTGCTTTTTGGTCCACCAGGAACTGGAAAAACACTAATGGCAAGGTAATGGCAGATAGCAATATTACTTTAAATATTATAACTAATATCCATGATTATATAAATTGTGAAGTTGAGATGAATATTATTGTTGATGACAATGCTTAACTTTGGGGTGGGAAACAGATTTAAGACAAGGCTTAAAATAACAGTCGGTCATTAATAACATTCGGACTGGCCAGAATTAGAACTTGTCTTGTCAAATCTTTGCCTTACAAAGGTATGACTTCGGAGCTAGTACTAATCTGGCCGGTGATCATGACTGGTAACTGACCGGCCATTATTTTAAAAGGGGCACTTGGATGAAAATCGATGAAAATTGGAAATGCCTTGAAACTTGGTTAAACTTATCTATATGACCCCAATAGTAGCCAAGCAACATATTTTCTTCACAGTCAAAATTTGTGGATAAAAATTATATATTTTTTTCAGCATCTAAATTGTGAGTAAATGACGTCATTTACTCAACCCTATTGTTCTTTTAAACCAAAATTTCTCAACTACGAGTGGCTCCCAGGCTAAAATGTTTGCCAATCTGGTTTTCATAATCATGATTGAGTCGTATTTTTCTTAAATACTTGAACTATTCAGACTTTGAAAATATGTGGTGTTTTTGTCCAAGTGCCCCTTTAAGCCCTGGAAAGAAGTAGGAAATAGAAGATAATCGTCCTTGTTTAATTATTTTTTCCAGAGCTGTGGCTAATGAAACTGGTGCTTTCTTTTTCCTCATTAATGGTAAGAAACCTATAAATGTTCTTGATAATTCAATTGCATGTATTGGTCAGAAATTTACCAAAAATTATTATTCAAGTGAGTTTATAACTTGGCTAATCTTGTTGTTTTTTCAAGGTCCTGAGATCATGAGTAAGCTAGCAGGAGAATCAGAGAGTAACCTCAGAAAGGGTAAGTACAGATAAAACCACCTAAAAGATCCTTCAGGAACCACGGCTGGCATAGCAGTGAGGGTGCTCTCATCTCACCAATTTGACCCGGTTTCGATTCCCAAACTTGGTGTCATGTGAGTAGAGTTTCTAGTTGGTCCTCTCCTTTGCTTCAAGGGTTTTTCCTCGAATCCTCTGGTTTTTCTCCCTCTGCAAAAATTAACTTCTAAATTTCAATTTGATCGTGGGATGAGAGCCACAAGTTTGTTATCCACTGGCTATCAACTGCTACCCTCGTAAAACAAGGACAATAATTTTCTTTTCTTTATGTTTCATAATTTATATGACTGACATTTTATGCATTTGTTTTATCAGCCTTTGAAGAAGCAGAAAAGAATGCTCCAGCAATTATCTTCATTGATGAAATCGATGCAATTGCACCTAAAAGAGACAAGGTAAAAACTGAAATCCAGTACTGTGGACTAGCAACTAACTGGCCGTTTTTCAAGCTGTGTTTAAAATTGAAGTTATAAATAAGAGAGTCAACCAACTCTTTTTTTTTTATCACTTGCTTTTCACAGACCCATGGAGAGGTTGAAAGACGTATTGTGTCTCAGCTCTTAACATTAATGGACGGCTTGAAGCAGAGAGCTCATGTTGTCATCATGGCAGCCACTAACAGACCTAACAGTATAGATACTGCTCTCCGTAGATTCGGTTAGTAACTTATTATCATTCAACCAACTACTGTTGAATATCAAATATAGACCCTTCGCAGCAATATGCCCGTTTTCAGTTATAATCTGTAGCTCAGGGTTGGTCAAGATTTTGTGTAGAATATTTATGTGTTCCAGTGAAGGTCTGTAAAAAATTTTACACGGCCCGTTTTTTACACTGGTGGTTTTTGAGGCAATTTGAGATGATTTTTGTGGTGATTTCAAAAATAGTCGAAAATGGTAAAGAATTAACTTGCAAAGTTTTATTCAGAACATCAATATTAACTGGGCAAATTTCTCTTTAGAAGCATAAGACAAAATTTATTATATTTTCAAAAATCGCCACAGAAAGCACAGCAAAAATGGCCACTGTAAACGGGCCTTTAGAGTGTTTGTATTGTCGAAGTTGTGCATTCTTGACTTTACTGTTGGTATTTGTGAAGATTTAGATGCTAAAATGAGGCTAACCCTGAGTATAGGAGTCTGTAATCAAGGAACACAGCAGTATCTTACAAAATTGAAAAGGTGTTAGAAAGTAATAACTTATATTTATTGCTAAAAAATGTATTTATTTATCTCATTTTTCCAGGACGTTTTGATCGTGAAGTGGATATAGGAATCCCTGATGCTACAGGACGTCTAGAAATCCTCCGAATCCATACCAAGAACATGAAACTAGCAGATGATGTTGATCTTGAACAGGTGAGCTATAAGATTCTCAGCATTTTTGTTGTGTTTGTGTATAATACAGTTCTGGTTAATTTCATTGATATTTTTTCTGCTTTAGATTGCGGCTGAAACTCATGGCTATGTTGGTTCAGATGTTGCATCATTGTGTTCAGAGGCTGCACTTCAGCAGGTATGGTTGAATTTAATGTCATTCGAAGCCAATAGAATACTGTAGGTTAACAGAACATTGCCACTTTGTTGGTTAATGAATTTAAAGAAAAAGTATTTTGGTATATTCATAGAGGCAATCAAGAACCATAATTCCTGAAACTCAAAGATGGGGTCTTAAATAAATAAATAAATAAATATGATTTAGCAGTGGCTCATCTACAGAAGTAGCTATTCGTCCCCTGTTATTCCAATTTATTGGAATATAGAAGTTGATTTTTATGGAGGGAGGAAAACTGGAGAACCCAGAGAAAAACCCTCGAAGCACAGGAGAGAACCAACTAGAAACTCTACTCACATATAACACTCAGCTCAGCGAGGCTCGAACTCGGGTTGCCTTGGTGAGAGGCAAGTGCTCTCACTGCTACGCCACCCGTGCTTCCCCTGGGTCTTACAATCTAAAATTTTATTCCAGTTGATTTAGCATACACAAAAAAATAATGTTCATGTATTCATGGTCTACAATAATAGTATCCATTGCTACAGCCATTGTCAACTGTGTATGGTACCAGTGTGAATCATGTGTTATAGTCTGAACTAATCACATACATATATATTCATTTCTTCAGATTCGTGAGAAGATGGACCTTATTGATCTAGAAGATGAAACAATTGATGCTGAGGTGTTGGACTCCCTTGCTGTATCCATGGACAACTTCCGAGTAAGTACTTTTCATCACATCCTTAATTGAAAAAAATAGATCTGTGCTTGTTTGGTCATTAAAAAAAAACTTGTTTACTCCTTGAAGAATGCACATCAAATGTACTCTGTAGTTGCAATAGAGAGAAAATATTCTGTTTAATAAAGTGCATGTACTATAGCTAGTATGATGGGCCTGAGGAAGGGGGGGGGGGGGGATTTGCCCCAGATACATGTACCCTATTGACTGACTGCCGGCCATGGTCAATCGACATCCCACCATTACTGCATTGATGGTCCACCACACCCAGCTGTTGTGTGCCGACAATTTCTAAAAGAAAGACGGTTGACATTTCCAATCCTGTTAATAAAAATGTTGTTTCTTGATCTCTTAGTATTCAATGGGTGTATCCAATCCTTCTGCCCTGCGTGAGACAGTCGTCGAAGTACCCACAACAACCTGGGAAGATATTGGTGGTCTTGACGGTGTCAAGCGTGAGCTACAAGAACTGGTGCAATACCCAGTTGAACATCCAGACAAGTTCCTCAAGTTTGGTATGACCCCATCCAAGGGTGTATTGTTCTATGGTCCTCCTGGTTGTGGTAAAACACTCCTTGCTAAAGCCATTGCTAATGAATGTCAAGCTAACTTCATCTCCATCAAGGGACCTGAACTGTTGACAATGTGGTTTGGTGAATCGGAGGCTAACGTTAGAGATGTCTTTGACAAGGTACGTTATTATTACTAGAAATTTGTTTCTTGGCTAGTACATAATGGGACAAAGTAGATTAAAAAGTTTTAAAATGTTGAACTTACAGTCAGGTTTCATGTTTAAATTGAAAGTATACTTTTGTCTCCGACTTTACTTACTTACTTGATTGCTTGTTTGCTTATTTTCTTGTTTGTTTGTTTGTTTGCTTGCTTCTGCTGGCATATAGGGTAGCAACAAAGGAGGATCTCTGACTTCAGTTGCTATTTATTCACATGTTTTGACTGCAAATCAACAGTCTGCATGATCATCAGTTATGTTTAGTAAGAAATTGCACACACAGATATATTTTAAAAACATTACACCCAAGCTAAAAAAAAGTTCATAGCAACCATAGAAGTGTATAGCCTGATAAATTTAGTCTTTTTCAGGCTCGTAGTGCCGCCCCCTGTGTACTCTTCTTTGATGAATTGGATTCCATTGCCAAATCCAGAGGAGGTAATGCTGGCGACGGTGGCGGAGCAGCTGATCGTGTCATCAACCAAGTCCTTACTGAAATGGATGGCATGAATGTGAAAAAAAATGTATTTATTATTGGCGCTACCAACAGACCTGATATCATTGATCCTGCCATTTTGCGACCTGGTCGTCTGGATCAACTTATCTACATCCCTCTTCCTGATGATGCTGTAAGTTAGTCTTTTTACAGAATAGGCCTTTTGTAGGACGTCATGTCAGGGCTCCAAATAAGAAACAATTATAGCCTGCCAGTCCAGTAAATTTTGCCTGCCTTCTTAATAATTTTTTTTTCGATTTGGCAGTTCACCGTTAGTTTTTCCTGCCAAACCTTGAGTTTTGACTGGCTTTTGGCCATTGGCAGGCCGCTATTTCGAGCCTTGCATGTGTCCTTGTCAATCACAAAATCTAAGATAGACAATAATGTCAGAATTTGAATAAGCAAGTCAAAATAAGCATTTTCTATTTTTTAATTTCAGTCCAGAATTTCCATATTAAAAGCAAACCTCAGAAAGTCACCAATAGCCAAGGTAAGAAGAAGTGTTTGCATAGAAGGTTTATACATGTACTCTTAGTTACTTTGATCCCTTATTGGCCCTTACTTGAGAGCGTCTGGAAATTTTACTAAAAATGCATTTTGTATTTCAAATTGGTCTCAGACCAGGGAAGCATGGGTAGCATAGTGGTGAGAGCACTTGTCTCTTACCAATGCAACCCGAGTCCCACCAGGCTTGGTGTTGTATTTTGAGTAGAGTTGTTTGTTGGTTCTCTTCTGTGCTTTGAGGGTTTTTCTGTAGTTTCTCCAGTTTTCTTCCCTTCTTAAAAGCAACTTCCAAATTCCAATGTGATCCTGGGCTTCACATTGATTGGAGCTTAGCTCTGTTGCAAGTGTCCCTCACTGCGATACAACAGCCAAAGCTTAATAGACCAGACCCAAGTTAGAACTTGATTGATTGAAACACATTTTATTGTTACTATTTGTAGGATGTTGAGTTGGAGTACATGGCTAAGGTTACCCATGGATTCAGTGGTGCTGACTTGACAGAAATATGCCAAAGGGTAAGAAAGAGTTGTAATTGTAATTAACATTTAAATTTCACATTCAACATTCCTTGGTAGTGTGAGGTTTGCCCCACATGACTATGAAAAACTTGTGCCGCAGACTGCACCTTGCCATGACAGTGTCAGTGCCGTGCTGTTGTATGAAAACATTTGACATTCTGTTGTGTCTAAGCCGTGCTGTGTGCCATGATTTTTCGCATTCATATGAACTCTGTTCTATGTTCTGTGTTTGGAACAACCAACACTTGACTCACATCTTGATTTGTTGAGCTATTTTCATGTGAAGATGGAGTCGTTGACTTCACAACAGTTCAGACAACGGTTCAGATTTACCTAGTAATGTGTACATATAATTAATGCAGTGTTTTATTCTATTTTCTTAATAGGCCTGTAAGCTAGCAATTAGAGAATCTATTGAAACCGAGATCAACAGAGAGAAGCAGCGTGCAGAAAACCCTGATCTAGATATGGTAAATACGCCTTTCAACCTTGTTCTCGTAATACTAACCTCTGAGCAGGCACTCCGCATGAACCTTGAGACATGCACATGCAATACAATTGCAAATTTTTATGCGTTTCAGTTAACCATATAACTGTTGCAGTATACGTAGTCAAATTTTTTTGCGACTAAAATTTTCGAAACCAAATTTTCACAAGTATTAATTTAGCCTTGTTGGCAAAATGTGACCATGTTTATTTGTTAATTTCCAGCCATGCAAATAATACTCAAAGGAAAAATGAAATGAAAATTGGGACTGTTCCAGCGCTTCCCATTCACACAGTCATGCAAAATTGTACAATTTGCCATTGCGACAAAATAAGGTTTTGGTGGACTGTTGTTAATCAGACTGTGTTTCCATAACATGGTCGGAAAACATGTTATCAAGGCACGTGCCCAGGGCTCAAAATAACGGCCAGTCAAGGGTCAATGTCTGCCCAAATTTGGTACTTGACCACTGAAATACAGTTTTGAATGGACATCTTGACTGGTCATATTTCAAAAAAATAAGATAAAACTGTAAAACTATGAACTCTGAGATCCATTCATCTGTTTTCAAATTTATTTGCTTTATTGTTCTAAATCATGTTTTTTTCTTAACTTGGCTGTAACAGGAAGTAGAAGATGAAGACCCCGTACCAGAGATTAGAAAAGATCACTTTGAAGAAGCTATGAGGTTTGCTCGTCGTTCAGTCAGCGACAACGACATCAGAAAATATGAAATGTTTGCTCAGACTTTACAGCAGAGCAGAGGATTTGGCGGCAACTTTAGGTAAGAGAATTTTGAGTTTTTCAGATTCTTCAAACAGGGCTTGAAATCACAGCTGGTCAAAGGGACACTGTCGGGCTAGAATTACATAGACCTTGTCTGGTCAAATCTTTGCCTTGCTGGTCATTTTGACCAGTAATGTTGAGCCAGAAACGGGGTAGGACCAAGCTCAAACTA
Source organism: Anthopleura xanthogrammica (assembly GCA_964019055.1). Taxonomy (NCBI): domain Eukaryota; kingdom Metazoa; phylum Cnidaria; class Anthozoa; order Actiniaria; family Actiniidae; genus Anthopleura; species Anthopleura xanthogrammica. The sequence goes on along the minus strand of OZ025215.1, from coordinate 1,447,771 downwards.
ATTTGACAAGTCATCATGACTGGCGACTGACTGCCATTATTTCAAACCCTGTTCGACTGCCGTGTGATAGAAGCCACCGTGCATAGTTGTATTTAACCACAACAAAATCTATTACTTATACAAAATTACATTTTCATTCCATTTCTTTTAGATTCCCAAGTCAAACCGGAGGCAGTGGTAGTGGATCCCAAGGTGGTACAGGTGGATCAGGGGGAGCTGATAACTCCAATATCTATGATGACGGTGATGATGACCTATACAGCTAGATTACAACATGAGCATTAGCAATCAATTGATTTGTTTGGTTAACATTTTGGCGTCAGATGTTATTTTTTGTAGAATGTTTAAGATTTTTCATGACAGGACATTGTGGGGTATTTGGCTGAATTTTTCTCATCGATATACTATGTGGAATGGTTTTACTTAACCTGTGAAATAGTTAGTAAACTAATACACCCCTTTCACTTGACGTCAAAGCAGATCAATTTGGAGGACAAAACAAAAGAATTTCAATCTCATGAGAATTGGAGGCTATCATTTTGTCCTCCAAATTGAGCTGCATTCCGACGTGCTGCAAGGGGTTTATATATGTTAGTAGATCTTATGTCCATTGTTTTCTTTTGTGTCTGTTTGTCTATTACGCATTAACAAGTAATTTTTTTTTCACGGGTGCAGTGACGTCACTCTATTAATATGTTTCAATTTGGAAACAAGAAGCCTGTTCTTTAAAAAAAAAAAAGAGAAAAGCAAACAAATACAATGAATTTAACCTTTTGCGGAGTGTTGTCAGTAATAACTGTGACAAATAGAGATATTGAAGAGTCAAAATTAATCTTTGAACCCGCATTTAATAATGTGCATTTATTTTGTCACTAAAACTGTGAAATACATATTCTAACAGACTTTAGTAGTCCTTATTCCATTGTTTTCTTTTGTGTCTATTTGACTATTACACTTTAACGAGCAATTTTTATTTCACTGGTTTAGTGACTTCACTCTAGTAGATTGAAAGTACTTTAATCTACTTTTTCAAAAATATATTAGAACTCAAAACCACAAATTAAAACAGTGCTAAGTTAGACTTATCTAAATGTCCCACTTCAGTACACAGGAAAGGAGAATACAGGTATACATGTCCATCATCAAATAACAACCTAAATAACAACCAATAATTATCCAAAATGCTTAGAGTTCTATTAGCTCTGATTAATAACTCTAATTTTCATAATTATGCAACCAACACAGCCCAAGATGTCCTGGTTATTGGATTTTGCCAATCAAAAAACTACTTCTTCGACTATTTGTAATTTGAATTGCAGATGTCAAAATCACAGACGATTGGAATTATAGCTAATGGTAGTTGTATTTGCCTTGGAATTATAAAAATTGATTTAAATTTTACCATCAGCAATTATTTCCATGGAAGCCAAAAACCCAGACGTATGAACCTGTGTAGCTTGCATAATTTAAAATCAGAAGTAAGGTTATTTTTGTTTAAAATAAGAGTAAAATCACTAAACCCCTGAAATAGATGTTAGACTAAAATGCAATTCCATTGTTTTCTTTTGTGTCTATTTGACTATTACACTTTAACAAGCAATTTTTATTTCCCAGATTTAGTGATTTCACTCTAGCTAGTTTTGTTACAGATCAATACTTGTTTATTCTTAGTTTCTTTCCTCTCAAAGTAGCTTGCACTAATACTTATCTATTGTATGTTTGTCTGTTTCATTCCGCATATATACTCATATGTCAATATTAAGGACTGCTGGAGTCAAGTTGTAAGACAAACTTTAAGATTCTATTTAATAAAAACACCAAGAGCTTGTGGTGTGATCCATTGATTGGAATCAATGTTGTTGGGTTTTTAGCCTTTACACGGTCATGATCAGTGGTCTTCTTCACGCTTGACCCAAGAGCTCACCCTGTCATTCTTACAACACATGCTTGACAAAATGTCCGAGACTCTGGGAAACCATATGTGGTACATGGAATATGCATGGTCAAATTTGAACTATAGACCCCTTGCAGCACTTTAGAATGAAGCTCAATTTGGAGGACAAAACAATGGGTTCCAATACTCAGGAGATTGAAATTCTTTTGTTTTGTCCTCCATATTGAGCTGCTCTGATCTCATGTAAAAGGGGTCTATAGCTAGAGCCTGCACTCCCTAAATCTAATTTTACTCCCATAAAAAGCTGTTAACAGCTGCACTGCCATTTTATCGAATCTCTTTAGCTTTGTTGTTTGTTTTTGCCCATTTTAGACCATGTGACGCCACTCTTGGGAGTTAATTCTTTCATGTGTAAATATTAATAGAGAATTAGATTCTTTGTTTGACAATTGTGCATAAGAAGACACTTGAATATGGGTACAACTCAAACAAAGAATCTTATTCTCAAGGGAATGAGATGTGATCTGAAATGGGAAAACATTACACCCAAGGTAGAGGTCTATAGACCCCTCCTGAAAACTGAAAACCTATTGTTTTGTCCTCCAAATCGAGCTGCATTGCTGTGATATGGAGGTATATGTAGAAAAGAATCACTTTTTTATACCCTAGCACTTCTGGACACTTTGTTGTACACTTCCGGGAATGCCTTACAACAGTCCAGCTCTTTCCTCAGCTTGTCGTACAGGGTGTGGTCAAACATTTGATGGAATTCATCTCTTGTCATATATGAATCAGCATACAACATCTGAAACCTAGGAATCAAGGATAAATAGCATATATCAGTGGCGGTTCAAGAGTTTTAAAGGGGGGTTCCAAAATAACTGCCACACAGAAAAAGCTGGTACGATCGGCTTCAAAAAGGGGGTTTCCAATTTCATTCTATTGAGCACAAAGAACTAGTCAGATTAGCTTCACAAGATCTCACAAAAAGGGGGTTCCATAGAGCCCCCTAGAACCACCCTGGATCAACCACTGTGTATAATACCCCAGTTTTGAATTATCTATTGCTCAGGGTTGGTCCTATTTTGTGCAGAATATTCATATATTGTTCCATTGAAGGTCCGTGGAATTTCAAAGTGTTGCATTCTTCACTTTACCGTTGGTGTTCATGAATAGGTAAATGAGGCTAACCTTGAGTAAATGATATCCAGGGTTTGAGATAGTCGAACTCCACTGTAATTTTCAATTGCACGAACTTACCCATGCATCTCTCTGACAAAAGCTTCAACGTTTCTCAGACACCTAGCGGCATTGAAGTCTTTGACTTGAGGTGATCCGTAAGCACCAATATCCACATACATCTGACCTTTGACCCCATTGGGGTGAACCATACCAGGGATGCTTGAGAGATACATGGGACACAACCACAAGGGATAGAGCTACAAGATAATAGACTTCAGTTTTAGTGAACCCTGAAACAACCACTGGGCTGATCTATGTCAGGGCATGGCTAACTCACAGATTGAACCCTGAAACAACATCTGGGCTGATCTAAGTCAGGGCATGGCTAACTCACAGATTGAACCCTGAAACAACATCTGGGCTGATCTAAGTCAGGACACGGCTAACTCACAGATCAAATCCTGAAACAACATCTGGGCTGATCTAAGTCAGGACACGGCTAACTCACAGATTGAACCCTGAAACAACCTCTGGGATGATCTAAGTCAGGACACGGCTAACTCACAGATCAAATCCTGAAACAACATCTGGGCTGATCTAAGTCAGGGCACGGCTAACTCACAGATCGAACCCTGAAACAACCTCTGGGCTGATCAAAATCAGGGCACGGCTAACTCACAGATAGAACCCTGAAACAACCTAACAAACTCTATTCACATGTGATGCTGCATCTAGAAATCAAATCGGAGGTAAGAGATGAGTGCATACACACCACACCTTACTTTAGTTTGTTAATGCCTTACTTCAAACTCTCTATGGAAACAGCTCAGTGCTTGTCCTAGCGTTTCTACGGGAACTAACATATCCTGTACAACATGGTGCTGTTCATACAATTGGCGTAGTATCTCTCCTTGAGTCAGCTTGAGGAGGGATATCTTTGGCGGCATGGTCCATCCCAGTAGCCACCTCCAAAGAACATTATTGCCAAAGGGGATTATGTCCTATGAAAACAGAATGAAAAGTTACATTATTTTGAGAGGTAGGAGTGTTTTTTTTCTCTCCATAGGTCATCACCAATATCATCCTCATCATATCAAATTGTTGTGATCATCATCATCATCATCATCATCATCATCATCATCATCATCATCATCATCATCATCATCATCATCACCATCATCATCATTGTTGTCACCATCATCACCATCATCCTCATCATCACCATCACCATCATCATCATCATTGTCGTCATCACCACCACCATCACCATCACCATCACCAACATCATTACTATCAACAGCATCATCATTGTCATCATCATCGTCCTCATCATCATCATCATCACCATCATTATCATCATTATTGTCCTCATTCTTCTCCTCCTCCTCCTCATCATCATGATCACTAATTTTTCAAGAATATTTATCATTTTTGTGAAATACAATTTGGGATAGCCATCATTTTGGATGAAACAGAAAGTGCACTTGCTACAACATGTTACCATAAAAACATTGGAATTGGAAAAGTTATTAATTTCAAAAATGCTGATTTCAGGTGCACTTCTCTGTTCAGCGTGTTTATGACAGTTATTTTATCAAATTACCTGGAGCTCCCAGAATAGACTTCTTGTATGGCGATGGTAGTAGTGCCGCAGAGGGATATACTCCACTTTTGTTTCTTTTGTTTCTAAACATTTTTCAACATGTTTGAAAAACCAAGGCTTCCAGAAATATCCAATAGCATTGATCTAAATGAATGGGGGGAAATAATGAAAAAAGGAAAAGAGATAAAGAAAAGAATGGTAATACAGTCAAAGGACATAAAGTGTGCCTATGCCCCCCCCCCCCTTCTCCCGCCCCGTTAAGACGGCATTATTTCATTTCATTATTGAACCAACCGAGCCACACCTGCTTCTATAATGCAATGAATGGGTGGGAAGGATTGGATGGGATGGGAGAATGAACAAATGAATAAGATGGGATACAATGGAATGGGCTGGTGAAATGAGATGGGATGCAATGAGAAAAAATGCAATGGAAAGACAGATTGGAATGGTAGTGGGATGGGATGGGATAGAATGAAGACATAAATAATAGGATGGATGGATAAATGAACAGAACAGAATAAGATGAGATGAGATGACCAGTATAGGATTGGATGGATGATATGGATGGGAAAAAATGAAAACAGAAGATAGAGAGATGAGACAGAGAGCTAGGTCTCCACACTCACCTTGTCTGGCTCAGGAGTATTTGTGAACATCCCAGTCATGATCACAGCTTCATTCTCTGAATAAACCAGCCCCTCGACAAACTCATTCTCCTCAACTTTACGAGACTCTTGTTCAAACACTCTTGTTATCTCATATTTTCCATGCACAGGCTGATAGAGTATGTGAACATACTTTTTTGCAGAGATTATTTTTAGTTCTGCGGCAACTAGGAAGCCAAGTGTTCCATATGACCAGGGAATGGAATAAAAAAGGTCAGAATTCTCGTCCTAAGTAAAAAAATAATAAACTACAAATCACTGGGTCATCAACTGATTATATAACTTTTAGAAAATGACAGTTTGTCATAGCTTGTTGCTTTAATAATTATTTTGTTATTATAATATAATATGTTAGTATTTTTCTACCACTACTGGTTTTATTACTGCTGTTATTTAATTGTCCTTTCTGCTGCTGCTGTTGTTGCTGCTGCTGTGGTTGCTGCTGCTGTGGTTGCTGCTGCTGTGGTTGCTGCTGCTGTGGTTGCTGCTGCTGTGGTTGCTGCTGTTGCTATTGTTGCTGCTGTTGTTGTTGTTGCTGTTGTTGTTGCTGTTGTTGTTGTTGCTGCTGTTGTTGCTGCTGTTGCTGTTGTTACTGCTGCTGTTGTTGCTGCTGTTGCTGCTGTTGTTGCTGCTGTTGTTGCTGCTGATACCGCTGTTGTTGTTGTTGCTGCTGCTGTCATTGCTACTGATGCTGCTGTTGTTGCTGCTGCTGTTATGTTGTTGTTGCCCCTGCTGCTGTTGTTACTGCTGCTGTCATTGCTACTGATGCTGCTGTTGTTGTTGTTGCTGTTGTTGCTGCTGCCACTATATTATTGTTGTTGTTTTTAAATATCTAACCTTTGTTGCATGCACAAGACTTCCATCAGCAAGAACAACATCAAACCCAACACAGATATGCTGAAACAGACCATACTTATGTGATGACGACTCAATGCCACACCCCATAATAAGACCCCCTGCGGCAAAAAATGCACAATATTTCCATCAATGGTTATACTATAATATTTGATGTTATGATAATATATTTTTTTCGGGTCAAAAATGATACACATACAAAGTGTTTACATGTAGCCTGAGTATCAGGCCTTCAAAGTGGGGAGCCTGGGGAGAGGGGAATGGGAGGGGGGAGGGGGAGGGTAGAGAAGAGGAAGGAAGGCTCTCCTTCCTTTCTCTCCCTCCCTTCTCTCTCCCCTCCCCCCACCCCACCGGAGAGCCTTGATACTCAGGCTAGTTTACATGAGAACGGTATGAAATATTAGCCTCAGACAGCATTTTCATGATCGAAACACCACTGTTTCATAACATATTCATGATCAATGGATGTCATGTAAACGCAAGGTGTAACCGGATAGAAAATAATAGGGTTTCAAATGCAACCACGTCCATGTAAACAGGGCCTTAGTGGTGTTGGTATATTTATATATTATGTAATAATACATCCATTGTGTAATAGTATAATTTATTCAATATCTCAAGTTATAACATTTAGCAAGCTCAAGTTCAGCATTTCACTGATGAAGCCATAACTGGCGAAACGTTTGAATAAACACCAATATTTACAACGTATGTCTTAAGAAGTTTTCCAAACCACATTCATATATATCCAAGACATGGCAAACCAACCCACTTCGTAATAAGTGTGTGCGTGCGTGTATAAATGTAGGCTTGACAAAAATTTTGAGGGCAAAAAAATAGATTTAAATTCTCAATTATTTTGTTTTGCCCTCCAAATTGAATGTCATATGAAAGTGATATATTAATAGTAATAATAAGAATAAGATTAAAATAGCTAAAGGACTAGCAAAGCTAACTCGAAGATCATCCAAGAATTATAAGCTTTTCTAAAGCTCATTATTTCGACTCTACGTGGTCATGCAGATCAGTCGAACACACCCACAAAATGATCAGGTGTTGTCTAGGACATATTAAACCAAATATTTATTTACGTTTAAACTTTCCACTCACCTACAGTAAGATCATCTAATTCTGGCAAAACAGGGATCGTCCATCCAAGAGGAAGCAAGGTGGAACTCAACTGCCCCATTGTCACCAAAGGTTCCACCCTGACAACCCTTGTTTTTACATCCACGTCAAGAACGTCCATCAAACTTACATCTATCCTTTCGTGTGTAGCTTTGTATTTCCCAACTCGTAAGCTTACAGTCATCCAACCAGGTCTAGCAGTACACATACGTCTTTTTTGGCCGTCTTTGTTCCATTTTTTGACCTGTTCTTGTACTTTTTTGACCCTTTGTTCGTGTCTTTGAGGACTGCTGTAGAGCTTGAAGGCCAACCAGTTTCTTAGGTATAAAAACACTTCGTAAAGCACAGAAAGAGGGAGTAAAAACAGGCACACAAATATCCAGCGTTGTTTTATTATGATGTACTCTGCTCCTTTGATCCATACGTAGGCTATAGGGAAGGCGATCGCTGATATTAGCGCTAAAATCGAAAAATATTGAAAAGCCATCTTGTCGTTTTACCAGATAATTGTTGGACACCTGTGGAGATGATGTTTGGGCTACCTGTTGTAGAAGGGCGATGATTGTTCCCTCACAGAGAGCCCACAGCCACTGATCATGAACAGCCACTGGTAGAAGCCGTAGAACCAGTGTTTAAAATAAAATCTATCATGCGTAAAAGCTCGTGTATCTCCTGCACGAGCTCGGCGGCGTTTCCAGATTGGTTGAAGTTCAAGTCTGAATATATTATCAGCTGCTTACGTTCCTGGTGTAGAATGTATGTGACTGGCATGATATTCTACACTAGGAACTTTTAAAAGCAGCTGAAAATATATTCAGACTCGAACTAGATCCGGAAAGATCAGGAGCACGATCAGGAGCACGAGCATTTACACATGATAGATTATATTTTTATCCCTGTTTCTACCAGTAGCTGTGGGCTCCCTGTTGATTCCTGGATGAATATATGATGTGAAGGATGGACGAATGAATGAAAATAAAATGAGAACGAAATGAATTAGTGCTGACTAAAGAGTGAATGAATGAAGTTGATGGATGGGATAAATGGGTAGATGAATGCATGGATGGAAGGCTGCACTGGGTATGAATATAATGGATTGGTGGGATGGGATGGGATGAATGGAAGAATTTGTGGAGGAACGAATGAATGGGGAAAATAAATTTATTCATGAAAACAAATATGGAACGAACTAATCCTGAAAAAACAGAATGATTGGATAAATGGATAGATGAATGGATGAATGGATAGATGGTTGGATGAATGGATGAATAGGATAAATAGATTTATAGATAGATGGTTAAATTGGATACGTAGTTGTGTTGGGTTTGGATGGCTGGATGGGATGAATGAATAAATGAGTAGATGGATGTGAATGAATGAGATGGGATGGAAGCAGATGGAAGTATGGATGACATGATTAAAGGTTAAACAGTGACGGTATATACGCGGTGTCTGGTAAACAAAGAAGATAAAGTTCTATCATGACTTCTCCTAAAGCTCATGTACTACCGCATTAACCACTAACAGACGCGAACCCAGACGAAAATGCGTCCATTTCCCACACAAAAAGATTACTAAGATAATCAGTACTTTGAAAACATGATTTTTGAACTTGACCTGTTTCCCGTAATTTCGGCGTAAACCACTTCAAAAAAAGAAAGCATTTCCTGATCCGGCCTCGCTTCCTAACGAATCATTCTTCTTTTGTAAATAAGGACATTCATTCTTATGTAAGAAACGTCTGATTGTTATTGTCTTTGTTTTCTATTGTGTATTGTTTGGGCTTCCTGTGTCACGACCGAAAGGATATGACGTTCATTCTGTCAGTATATTTGACTTTGAGTGGATGAAAAATTTGTTCCAAGTGAATTACGAATTAATGAGGTGATTTCGAGCGAACAGCTGTATTTATAAAAAGAAACTGGACGATACATGAATCTATTTTAACACCTCGGCTAAAAACCTTGGAAATATCACACGGTAGGAGTTCCTGTTATGACGTCACTAATTCTTATTTTTAGCCTTCAGATAAGCACATAATATTCGTATCAGACGGCGAAACATTTCTTGAATTTTGTGAAATCGTTACTTTAATCCTTAGATGTTGACTCGCGTTCAAAATACTGAATTCCCCTTTTTGTAACGCACTCTTGACCTAGTTATCTCGCCCCGATGTATCATCCAAATATGGTCGGTCAATCATTCCTTGTGTTGTGATTAACGCTTGGATATAGAGTTTGTTCGATGAATGGAATCAATACTCATATACTGATGCTAATTCATTGACAGAACTGCATGGCCTAGATCGGTGAACGTCCGCTGAAATGAGTTCTCTGGCCAAAGTGTTATTGCTTTATTTGGTCCATGGTAAGTCAGAGATCAATGCTTTCGAAATTGGAACATTATACATGAAAATATTACCAAAAATATTCAAGAGATTATAAAAGGGATTACAATGAATTGAGATCTCCAGAATCATTCCTTGTGAAACAAGAAACACCCACAATTATATCTAAGCGATTATAGAGCTGAAATATATACGAGAAAAATTTCTTGTTTTCGCCAGCAAATACTTGAAGCACCAGCGAATATTTTTTACCCAAATCTTCACAGTTTTATGTCTGTTTTGGATTAGCTAGTCGTTGACATTATTTTAGATATGGAAAAAGCACTTGTCGGTTTAAATAGCACTCACAAACTAAATAGAAAGATTCTATTTGAGCTAATTTTTCTCTTCAAAAAGTGAAAATCTGTTTTGCAAGCGAAAAGGATTTCTCAACATTTTACCGGTAAACAAAGCAGTACAATACGAGATTTGGAATATTTTTAAGCCTTCTTTTCAATGATTTTATCTCCATATACTAAAAAAAATTGATAAAAAATATATAAATTATTATTTATTTTATTGATAAAGTTAGTCGGGTTAATGATTCTTTGAAAAAATAGATATTAACTCATAGCAAAATAGCAGTTTAACTGATATGCATAGGCTATATGCTGGAGTTTTCAATTCGTATTTTTTTTGCATCGCCGGTTAATTTTTTTTCTTGCGTGTTGCTAGAACATTCCAAAAACCTGCAGGTAACGAGCCCCTATTGCTTATGACAGGATAACAATTTGAAAAATAAATTACCAAAGCCTTTTTATTTATTTTTTTATCTAAATTACAACTTCAAAATTCAAGTGGTAGTGAAGATTATAAAAAGGGACGAAATGTGATGGGATTTTTCCCCATTTTCACCCCAATTTTCTGCTCGTTTTTTTAATTGTTGTTGTTCCAAAAAACCCCAGGCCCAACCAGACAACCAGTTATTGTATAACCTTTATACTTCAACGTTAGAACAGGTAGTTGTATTTATCTAATGGAAAAATAAACGCAAAAAGCTTTTAAAATTGCATATGACAAGTTAAACTGCTTGAAAATAATTCTTATTTGCATATTCATTAATTTTTCAAAGCAATATTTTTCAAGGTTAGACTCCAAGCTCACGGAATTAATATAGAACTTTTTTGAAGCTATGAATTTGAATTTGAAGTTGAATTTTGTCTTTTCTTTTTCGATAGCTTTGATCCCGAGGGCTCTGGTGTATGGCGTGACTAATGCTGTCACGCTATCATGTCACTCGTCACACATGTCTGTTGAAGTTGATTTGAAGTATTTCCAATGGCTTGACCCACAGTCGTTGCATTTAAGACACCGTTCTTGTAGCTCCAATCGTTATAACAAGACAAGTGCTTCTTTCGTCGTTCCTCTTTACGGATGTGGCACACGACGAAGCACTAACGAAAAATTATTGATTTACACGAACGCTGTTAGTAACTCTAATCGGAATTCGTCGTTCATCAGTCGTGTACCGTATATCCGAATGCCATTCCACTGTGTGTATCGCAGAAGATATTCATTTGTGTTGACAACTGGAACAGCCTCGAAAAGACATATTGCAAAGAAAATAAAAAAATCCGAGCAAGAAGGAATTATATTTAAGGAAAACACCAATACCAGTAAGTACAATTGAAATTTCACGAAGATGAGTAATCCTGCAGTTTTCGTATGAGTACATATATTCGTATACCACTTTATTATATGAAATAGAGTGTGATATTGAGTGACATCAAATATGTATCTTACCGTAGCTGTAACTAAGCGTTGAGATCAGATGAATTAATTGAAGACATTGGGAAGCCATTTCAATGTTACGGCATGTCGTACCATGTACGTGCTGTAAGTCAGTAACAAACGTTTCCTACCCATACGAAAACCGGCACTCTACAGTTCTTAGTTCACCGTAATCATTACGCGCATTGTGTTGTTTACACGGTCCATATAGTGCGCGCAATGTTGCAGGCAACGATACAACATCATAGAATCACGATCTATTTCTGCAACGTTGTGCGCAGCAAATTTCATCGTGTGAATACGACCTGCAGCGTTAACGCTGCTAAAAATAAAAAGCGTGATGTTTCATGCAACAGTTGAACCATGCTCCCAAACCCTAGGCTACGTCCACACGAATGCGTTTTCAAAACGCCCCGTTTTCAAAAACGTAGCCTGCGTATCGGATACGATCGAAAGTAATGCAATATAATCATCTGCGCATGTGAAAAACAGACGTGCCGGTGTGAATGACGTTCAAAGGTGAACACTTGTTTCCATAGCCCAAACTGCCTTTCATCGGGAAAGGACTGGGATCGATTCTAGAGTTGGTAAGGTTTAAGGTTAGTTTCTCGTCCTCTCTCGACAAGGGCAGTTTGGGCCATGGAAACAAGTCTCTACCGGTTTCAAATGGTATAAGCCAGTTCAAAGTTTAAGAATCGTTTTCAGTGCGCATGCGATTTTATCCCGAATTTCTCACCTTCTTTTGTTTAAACCTTCTTTTGTTTTTAATTAAACAAAAAAAGGTGACAAATTCGGGATAAAATCGCATGTGCACTGAAAACGATTCTTAAACTTTGAACTGGCTTATAGACCCCTTGCAGCACGTCGGAATGCAGCTCAATTTGGAGGGCAAAACAATAGGTTCCAATTCTCAGGAGATTCAAATTCTTTTGTTTTGCCCTCCAAATTGAGCTGCTCTGACGTCACGTGCAAGGGGTCTATACAATAGGCTCCGTTTTCAAATGTCTCCACTCTGGAGAGCGTTTTCAAATTGTATGCTTATATGCGAATGTTTTAGTGTGGACGCAGACTTGCATTCAGTGTTAGTTGTGTAATATTAAAAATGCGAACTTTTTTTTCAATTTTTCTTTCTCTAGAAGCAGAAATTTTAGCCGATTCAAACACAGGCTCACTACACCACATATCCTCGAGCATTCTTTGGATAACATCGATGGGAATAATCACGTTACTGGCTTAAAGGATTGAACTGCTGCTTGAACATCATAAGAGAAGACTGTACAATACTATAGTTCCGAGTTCTCTGTTGCTCGGGGTTAGCCTCGATTTTCTGTAGAATATTCATGTGTTCGTCAGTGAAGGTCCGTGAAATTTCAAAGTATTTGTATATAGACCCCTTGCAACACTTCGGAATGCAGCTCAATTTGAAGGACAAAAAGGTTCCAATTCTCAGAAGGTTGAAATTCTTTTGTTTTGTCCTCCAAATTATACTGCTTTGACGTCACGTGAAAGGCGGGGTCTATTGTTGAAACTGTGTATTCTTAACCTTCATTTACCGTTGGTATACCTGAGTACTTTGTTTCTGTTTCTAAACAGAAACAAATAATCGCTTTCGTATATCTTACCGAAGAAAAATTCTTATGTTAATTCACGTTTCTAGGCTCCTGTTCTCTCATAACTGGCTTTTCCGTTTCTATAGGCCTTGGAAAATTGCACATACTAAACTTGAGAATATATCATATTATATCTTATCATATATCAAGCTTTATTATATCCACTTTGAAATCACTAGCAAATCCTGTAATCTGATTGGCTCTCAGTAGATTGATTCAAGCACGAAACGCACTATTTTGAGTCCGAATCACACTATTTTGAGTCCGAATCGCATCTTTTTGTCAGCCAATCACAATGCAACACTAGAAAAGATAACCAATCAGATTACAGGATTGTATGTAATCAGCCAATCAGATTACAGCAAATAAGGAACATAAAATGTAGCTTTTTTCAAGTTTGACTGGAATTTTTTGTTACAAAAAGAAACAAAATACCGGCTATTTGTGAATAAATACTTTTGTATTTATCACAAATTTAGTGTCTATCTAGTATGATTTCAAAATGGATATAATAAAGTGATAATCGAACTTCGTGTCGTGCAATTTTGGTCTGATATCAAACTTGCGATTACAAATCACACTCCCGCTACGCGGTCGTGTGATTTTGTTATCGCGCGTTTGATATCAGACCAAATTGCACTCCACTTAGTTCAATTACCATTATTAAGATGACCGCGAGAGATATTTTCTCGAAGGGATTTTCTAAATTTTATTATTTGAAATTTTATCTATAAATGTAAGGTTTTGATAAGATTATTATTATTATTAAATTTTAATTAAATAATTATTTATTAACTAGGTATAAGGACTAGGTATAAGGAAATGTGGGTTTTATATTTTGAGATGGGAAATGTAATAAGTTTTTAGGAAAAAATAAGTTTGTTAAATTTTTTAATATTAAGAATAATTTTGCTTCGCTTTTCTGAATGGGAAATCTCATTTTTCCAAATTTATCGGAAAGTTTTTCAATTTTTTGGAAATATTTTACTTCTATGTCTAAGAATGTAATCAAGTATTCGAGGTAATCTAAGTCAGAGAAAATCAAAAAAGCTGTTGTATATAATCTATAATTTCAAACACTTCTATCATTCACTTGAGTATTATTACTTTCTTTACCGTTAGGTGCTTGTGAAGCGAACATTGAAATAAAAGTAAATTTCGTCAAAGAATCTTTTGTTATTTTTGGATAAACGAATTCACCACTTTCACATTCCCATAATGCTTTGCGGTTTTTAACGAGAAAACATCGTTAATATTACCATGAAATTAATAAGAATTGAAGAAAAAACATCTAAAAACACTTATGCATCTATGATAGATTCTATCAGAATTCACAAAAACCAGAAAGAAAGAAATTTGAACAGGTTTACGAGTAAAAGTCATGGCATTTCTTGCTAAGTCCATACATTGTCTGTAACACCAAACATTTCATTCTCCCATGCGTGTGGAATTAACTCTGATTAAACTGATACTGTATTGTTCAATGATAATAGCAAATATACTCAGCATCTGCAAGAAAAGTTTTGAATTTTCAAATAATTTTTCCTATTGTTGCCCCCCCCCCCCCCCCCCCAAACACAAAGCATTATGGGAATGTGAAAGTGGTGAATACATAAATCGTGCTTATTTTACACTTAAAGTCCAGTGGTTAACAAACTTGGGCCCCTCATTGGTCCTCATTGAATGATCAAATAAGAATTTGGAGGATAAGTTTTGGAAACGTTTTGGAATTTTCTATTTGCCCTCTGATATAAATAATCTTAGCTTTGGGAAGCACGGATGGTGTGCGCTGTATGCTAAGCTTAGCTCTCGCCAATGGGACCCAGGCTCGATTATCCCTGGCTCGGCGTCATATGTGAGTAGAGTTGTTTGTTGGTTCTCTCCTGTGCTTCGAGGGATTTCCTTCGGGTTTTCTGGTTTTCCTCCCTCTGAAAAAATCAACTTCTACATTCCTGTACGTTCGACGTAAAATATAAAAAATACGATTAAATTTTACATGTACAATCATAGGTTTACTCCAAAAAAGCGTTGAACTTCTCTTATCATTCCCTCAACCGGGAGTCACACCCAGTCCTCAGACTATAATTAACAATCTTCAAGCGATTTCCATGGGAATTCTTCGCGTACCAGAACTAGGAGATTCGATCTAGTTCGATAAAAAAAATGTCGAGTTTTTTTACCGAAAAGTTTTTATTTTTTGAAAATTTAAATTTCGTTGGACATACCACAGGGAGCCCAATTTCGACCAATAATCATTAATGCAAATTTTTGGTTCAAATATTTCTTGATCTTGCTTTTCAAATCGCTTCTGTTTAAAAATTTCGTATCGTTCGCTATTCCTTATATGGGCCTCGCCGTATTGAGGAATGATACAGCATTCTAGATAAACCCCAGACGTGAGGTTTCGCACGAACAGTCATTTCTGGTCGCCGTTTTACTTCCGGTATTACCACAGGCAACCAGTAAATAGCTTTTATCAATTTATTTAATTTTTCTTAATTTAATGTGAAAATTACATAACGAAAATTCATCCATCCATTCATTCATCCATCCGTCCATTCATTCATCCATTCATTCATCCATTTATTCATTCATCCCTTCATCCATCCATTCATTCATCCCTCCCTCCCTCCCTCCATCCCTCCATCCCTCCCTCCCTCCCTCCCTCCCTCCCTCCCTCCCTCCCTCCCTCCCTCCCTCCCTCCCTCCCTCCCTCCCTCCCTCCCTCCATCCCTCCCTCCATCCATCCATCCATCCATCCATCCATCCATCCATCCTTCCAAATCAATAAATAAAGTACTCATATTTTGTAATACATATATATATTATTATATATATCCATCCATCCATCAGATCTCCATCGCAACAGCAGTATCCCCTTTCACAAACAATCCAATACATTTTAAAAATTCCCCTAGTTAAATGAACCAGTTTAGAAATACCACTCAAGAAGCCTAGAGGATTCCCCAATCATCATTACTCAGCAACTTCCATTGTATTCAAATCAATCCAGCGACGTGCTAAAAGAGCTCACGTCTGACGTCACACCGTGCTTATCGTATGTAAATGTCAATGTCGATTACATGAGACAAACTAATCCACTCCAACCTCAACATCATAAGAAACAAATGAATCTCAACAAGAAACATTAAATACTCCAAAGTTACTCCAAAATGGTCGTTTCTAAGCTTGGGAGATTGTATTCTTCCGGGATATTTGCAGGATCTCGAAGCGTTCTCGCGATAATTGTAACAAGAGGATCTCGTTCAGGTGCTGGAAAAGTTGGAAACATCAGAGGTTGCAGTCAGATGCAAGGTGCTTATTTTTCCAGAATTTTAACGGCCTCTGCTCCAACTCCGGTGAGCATTTCGATATATCCTTCTTCAAAGACATTTATTTTTTAAAACTATAAAAATCAAGCCTCTAAAATCCGGAATTTTTTATGAAACTTACTCGCGTCAAAGCGATGGATCCCTGCATATTTTAGAAAGCGATTTGATGGTGTTACAAGTACGTTGTCGTCGTCAAAATAAATGGTACAAAAAGTCTTTATTTTATCACTTTTCTCGGATTTATTCTAATAAATATTATATTTAGTCAATTAGAAATAATATTTATTGCTTTAGCGATGCCTGAGTGAATAAAGTCATTTCCTTTGGATTTTCTTCGTATTTAGCAAATAAACAGCTCGTAATAAAAGTAAGGAGAAGTTTAGCATTGGTTTTAGCAGCGAAAAATTGGGAAATGTTATTAAAATTTGATCTCAACTCATGACCAGCAACTTGAGATGTCAAAATGGCTGCAGCTGTTGTTTTGAGTGCCGCTTCGTCAAGAGCTTCGATTGGAAAAATAGGTCTTTTTAAGCCGTTTATCCATTTTGTCTAGGGAATAATTATTCTATATTTCTAATCTTATATACTTTGTTTTACGTTCTTTAGGTTCGTACATTATATACGAGTTCGACTTCTTTTCAAGATTTACCCCATTTTAAAGATTCCCAAGATGATGCAACTACTAAGTCTAAAGAGAGTAAGAAAGATGACAGACCTTACGTCTTGCCTCACCCGATTTGGTAAATATTGCCACTAAATTAACAAATAACAAAATCTAGAACAACAATAATCATAATCAAAATATACAAACAAACAGTCAAAGAAAACAAAATGTGACAAATTAATATGTCCCACCCCCTGATGGGATAAATTTGTAGTAATGTTGCATACAAAAACAATTCCTATTGGAAGCCATTTCAATGTTACCACATTTTGTACTGTGTGCATGCTGTAAGTCAGTACCGTATGTTTTCCATTAATGCGATAACCATTCTTATGGGAAGCCATTTCAATGTTATGGCATGTCGTACCGTGTATGTGCTGTAAGTTAGTACCGTATGTTTTCCACTCATACGATAATCATTCTTATGGGAAGCCTTTTCATTGTTATGGCATGTCGTACTGTGTATGTGCTGTAAGTCAGCACCATGCATTTCCAACTAATACAGCAACCATTCTTATGGGAAGCCATTTCAATGTTACAGCATGCATTCCTCACATGCATTCCTTTTATTCATTATTTTCCATTTTTAAGGACCGAAGAAGATGTCCATAAGGTTGAAATAACGCACAATAAACCAAAAGACAAAACAGACAAGGTATTAAGAAAATTATTGTATGGACTTAATTGAAAATATCTATACTCTAGTATAGCTTGCCCAATATAATTATGATATTTTTATTGCTGCACTCCTCAATTAATGTCAAATATTAAAAGCACGGGTGGCGTGCACTGCTAATGCATAGTCTCTCACCAATGACTGGCAGCCAGGCTCAGTGTAGTATATGAGTAGACTTTGTTTCGCTCCTATACTCCAAGGGTTTTTTGCATCTTTCCTCTGCAAAAATGAAATTCTCAATTCCAATTAGAATCTAGTGACAGACGAGCCACTCTTTTGAACCACTGTTAATTCTCATTTCTTTTTTATTTTGTCTTATTTTATTTTTTATTTTATCTTAATCACAGGCCGCTTACTACTCCGTACAGCTGTTGCGCACAGGTTTTGATGTTGCTTCTTTGTATAAGATAGGAACAATGACAGAAAACAAGTGGTTGAAGTAAGTACAATCATGCAGAAGCCTATAGCAGTCCGTCAGTCAGTCTGTCAGTCCATCCGTCAGTCTGTCACTCCGTCTGTCAGTCAGTCAGTCTGTCAGTCAGTCAGTCAGTCATTCAGTCAGTCAGTCAGTCAGTCAGTCAGTCAGTCAGTCAGTCAGTCAGTCAGTCAGTCAGTCAGTCAGTCAGTCAGTCAGTCAGTCAGTCAGTCAGTCAGTCAGTCAGTCAGTCAGTCAGTCTGTCTGTCTGTCTGTCTGTCTGTCAGTAAGTCAGTCAGTCAGTTAGACGAGTTATTGTAAATAATTAGACATTTTATTGTAACTGAGCATGATTATTCATATCCTTTGTACATAGTCGTATCATCATGCTAGAGACTGTCGCAGGTGTGCCAGGGATGATAGGTGGCATGGCAAGACATCTGAAGTCACTCCGACGATTGTCACGGGACCATGGCTGGATCCATACACTACTGGGTTAGTCAATCCTTCCTGCAGACCAATTTTTTTACATGATATTTCGACGAACCATGTTCATTGGGTAATTTTTTTGTTGGTTGTAGAAGAGGCAGAGAATGAACGCATGCATTTAATGACAGCTCTTGAAATGAAGAAACCAGGTCCTCTCTTTAGAGGAGTCATCATTGGAGCACAAGGTATTGTTTTAGAATCTCCTAGATTGCTGAATAAATATATATACCATAAACATTCTAAAGCTGTAGATGCATGCTGCAATTTTTTCTCATGCTGGCAAATTTTGCAATTTCAAATTTTTTGTTGTGTTGCCAGCGCAAGACACAACGTATCATGCCAGGCGACGTTGACAGCAAGGAGGTCTCGCAACACAAAAATGTTGCAGAAAATCAAAAAAGTTTAAACTTTTCTCTTCAACATTTTGAGAATTGCACGGCTCCTAAAAAATAACTAAAACTTAATGTTGCAGCGTCTATCACTCATGTTCACTCGCAATGCATTAATCCTATTCAGACTAGCCAAACGGGATTAAATATTGATTTTGACCCAGAAACTTTCTTCTTATATGATAGACGTTGCAATATTTTGCTGCAACAAAAATCTGAAATTGCATTGCCAGCGCAAAAACAAAATGCAGCATGTATTGGCAGCTAATTAATAATGCAGACTGTCATGCTTATAATAAATTCTTTTCTTATTTCACAGGCATATTTGTCAATATGTTCTTTATTGCTTACATGATAAGTCCTCGGTTCTGTCATCGTTTTGTTGGTTACTTGGAAGAAGAGGCAGTCAAGACATACACTTACTGCTTAAAGGTATAGGCCCCTTGTACTAATTCCTAACCTGGGGGTCAAAACAAAAGAACTGCCTTCTCTTGAGGATTTAAATCTTTTATAATAATATATTTTATTGTTTTGTCCCCCAGGTTGGGAATTAGTGCGAGGGGTCTAGAAATAATTATTAAAATTAAATGATGATAATGGTGACGATGATCATGATGATGGTGATGATGATAGTGTTAATGGTGATAGTGATGATGGGTATTGTGTTGATGCTGATGGTGATGATGTTGGTGATGATGCCGACTGATGCTGGTGGTGAGGTGATGATATTGATGCTGGTCATGATGATCATGATGATGGTGGTGATGATATTGATGCTGGTCATGATGATCATGATGATGGTGGTGATGATATTGATGCTGGTCATGATGATCATGATGATGGTGGTGATGATATTGATGCTGGTCATGATGATCATGATGATGGTGGTGATGATATTGATGCTGGTCATGATGATCATGATGATGGTGGTGATGATATTGATGATGCTAATGTTGATAGTGTTAATGTTGATAGTGTTAATGGTGATAGTGATGATGGGTATCGTGATACATGATGATATTGATGCTGGTCATGATGATCATGTCAATAATGATGGTGCTGATGATTTTGTTAATGTGACAGGTATAACAGTAAACCAATGTTTTATGTTCCTTCTTGTTGATTAGTGCATTGATGAAGGGAAGCTGCCAAAATGGCAGAAGACAAAAGCTCCACAAATTGCTATTAATTACTGGAAATTGGGGGTAGGTAATTATGAGAAAGATTGCTCCCATCCATCTATCCCATCCATCCACCCACCCACTCACTCACTCACCCATTTATCCACCGACTCATCCATCCATTCACCCACCCACCCACCCACTCCCCTAGGTGTCTATGCCTCTGTCCATCTATCTAAAATGCTAGCCAACCAATTGCAACTATCCACTTTTCATTCAATTATAATTTTTTTCTTTCACAGGATGATGCAATGATGAGAGATGTCATTCTAGCAATCCGTGCCGATGAAGCCCACCACCGTGTGGTCAACCACACCCTCAGCTCCATCCACCTTGACGATCC
Source organism: Anthopleura xanthogrammica (assembly GCA_964019055.1). Lineage (NCBI taxonomy): Eukaryota > Metazoa > Cnidaria > Anthozoa > Actiniaria > Actiniidae > Anthopleura > Anthopleura xanthogrammica. The sequence continues at coordinate 1,427,225 of OZ025215.1, read as the reverse complement.
AAACCCCTTCTTTCCAGGACAACGACACCTATAACCCAAGGTCTACAACACATCAAGCATCAGGACACAAGATCTTGAGATTATTTTCAAGCAAACAAAAGGCTGGCTATAGTTTTGTTCATATAGGTGGGTGCAATGTTGATAACAAAAGCATTGTGACTCTTACTTTGCCAACTATTATGAGAGAGCAAGGTCAAAATGGTGTTCCAAAATAGGGTCCCAATTAATTTGTGTGGTGTGTATACCCCTTAATTCCCCCAGAGACCTGCTAAAATGCTCAATAGCGACTATACAGCCAGTATTCATTTCTCCAATTTGAGTTTTATTTTTGGAGATATTTGAGGACATAATCCAGGATTTCACTTCCAGTGTTTTGGGAACTGGGACCCCACCCCCTTGTATCTATATTGGGTCCCGTAAGATGACAATTTTTTTTAGCATTATCCCTAACAATAAATTTTGTTCTGTTGGCTTTATTAGATTAATTGTCTAATAGATTTCTGGTTGGCAATTTGAATAACAATCAACCAAAACAATTGATTTACTATGCCCACCTATTTCATTGTGTTTTCAAAGTCAAAGATTAATTAAATATATATCACTTCGTTGAGGCTATCAATTATTATTAAAAATCTCGGTTATGTTGACATCAGCAGTATGCTTGTATGGGCTTTTAAAATGCTTTTTTGCTCAAAAAGTAACCTGATAAATTAATTATTATTTATAAGGATACTCTGTTGCAATTGTTTAGGCTATCATAAACTATTAAGTCAATATTGCGATATGCTTCTGCATAAAACATTTGCAAAAGAAATAATTCAAATTGGTTCAGCTGTTGCCACTTCAGACCCCACCACACCCAGATACCCTGTTGCCTCTCCACACCCCACCAAACCCAGATACCCTGTTGCCTCTTCACACCCCATCACACCCAGATACCCTGTTGCCTCTCCACACCCCATCACACCCAGATACTCTGTTGCCACTCCACACCCCACCAAACCCAGATACCCTGTTGCCTCTCCACACCCCATCACACCCAGATACCCTGTTGCCTCTCCACACCCCATCACACCCAGATACCCTGTTGCCTCTTCACACCCCATCACACCCAGATACTCTGTTGCCACTCCACACCCCACCAAACCCAGATACCCTGTTGCCTCTCCACACCCCATCACACCCAGATACCCTGTTGCCTCTTCACACCCCATCACACCCAGATACTCTGTTGCCACTCCACACCCCACCAAACCCAGATACCCTGTTGCCTCTCCACACCCCATCACACCCAGATACCCTGTTGCCTCTTCACACCCCATCACACCCAGATACCCTGTTGCCTCTCCACACCCCATCACACCCAGATACTCTGTTGCCACTCCACACCCCACCAAACCCAGATACCCTGTTGCCTCTCCACACCCCATCACACCCAGATACCCTGTTGCCTCTTCACACCCCATCACACCCAGATACCCTGTTGCCTCTCCACACCCCATCACACCCAGATACCCTGTTGCCTCTTCACACCCCATCACACCCAGATACTCTGTTGCCACTCCACACCCCACCAAACCCAGATACCCTGTTGCCTCTCCACACCCCATCACACCCAGATACCCTGTTGCCTCTCCACACCCCATCACACCCAGATACCCTGTTGCCTCTTCACACCCCATCACACCCAGATACTCTGTTGCCACTCCACACCCCACCAAACCCAGATACCCTGTTGCCTCTCCACACCCCATCACACCCAGATACCCTGTTGCCTCTTCACACCCCATCACACCCAGATACTCTGTTGCCACTCCACACCCCACCAAACCCAGATACCCTGTTGCCTCTCCACACCCCATCACACCCAGATACCCTGTTGCCTCTCCACACCCCATCACACCCAGATACCCTGTTGCCTCTCCACACCCCATCACACCCAGATACCCTGTTGCCTCTCCACACCCCATCACACCCAGATACCCTGTTGCCTCTCCACACCCCATCACACCCAGATACCCTGTTGCCTCTCCACACCCCATCACACCCAGATACCCTGTTGCCTCTCCACACCCCATCACACCCAGATACCCTGTTAACTCTTCAGACCCTACCCAACCAGATACTATGTCTCTCCTGCTAAACAGTAAATATTTATAGTATATGAATAAAGTGCATGATTGTAAAAAAAATTGTATTTAATACGTAAGATCAAAAATGTCAAAAACTTCCAAATATTCAAAAAAGATTTAAAGATTCAATAACTGTTACTCTGTAAATGCGAAATTAGAAATTAAATTAAATGAAAAACTGCCTCAATTTAGTGTTTCATATTTGTGTTGAAGGCTCTTGTGTATAACGACGTTGCGTGATAATATGACGTGCATACATTAATGAACTTGCCTTGTGGAAATTTTCCGTTAGAAATGTCACGTTAATATATGTGTATAATCTTCAATTTTCCATGTTAGGCCACGTGCCGTTCTTGAGATTATAATATTCCTATTCCAAATAGGTTGTCTTTCCACTCTGATCTCGTGTTTTAATATTACAACTGAGCAACCCCGATATCGTACAGTGCGTCTTTGCAACTCTTGCACGCCATGTTGCAGGCAATCGATGTGGCGAGCCATATGTCAAACGACAAAAACGATCCTACTTCAGCAACATTGCCTGCAATATTTCGTGCAATGTTGCAACATATGTCCTCGCCTTTAGAAATATAACCTAGTTCATGATCAGTTATATTAATGTTCGAGCAAAACATTTGTGAGTACGACCTGCAATGTTAATGACGTGATGTTCTCAGCCAATCAAATGCGACTTTTCCGTCTACTCGCTAGACATATTTGGGTAGCAATCCTTTGTACACAGTTTTGTTCATTGATGGAAAACTGGCTAGTGTGACACCCTTGGGAAGCCACTCTCGCCAGCAACGTTGCATGAACAAGTAACGTGTGCATGTTCGCATACTGTACTGACTTAGCAAGAAAACGGTAAGACATGCCGTAACATTGAAATGGTTTCCCACACAGAAGGTAACATCGGAATGGCTTCCCATAAGAATGTAGCATTGAAATGGCTTTCCATATAAGAATGGTTTTCGCATAAGTGGAAAAAATACAGTTCTGAGTTACAGTATAGGTACACGGTACTCAATGCCGTATAACACTGAAATGGCTTCCCACTGAGAATTTAACATTGAAATGGCTTCCCATAACAACGTAACACTGAAATGGCTTCCCATAAATACGGTTTTCGTATGAGTGGTAAACGTACATTTACAGCATGTATACGGTACGACATTGAAATGGCTTCCCATTTCCTTTCAGTAATTCATCCAATCTAACTTTAAATCAAAGTCAAGCCACGGACCTTTAGTCCATGGCCATGCATACAAATACCCGAGGGTTTCCCGCGGGACGTTCACGGCCAACCAATCTTCACATTTCATCTTCCTCGTGTATCTCCTCTACTGTAGGAACTCTAACATCCAACTTCATATTCGCCTTTTGAACTCTTGAAGAACTCACTGATCCCAAATTTCTCGAAAACGGCTTGATAGATTCAATTTCTGTGCGAAAAATGCTCGTGCGGAAGACTTCACTGTCGCTTTTTAAATCCGTCTTTGGAAACGGCAAACTCTTTGATCTAGGCCTTCTGGAATAAACGTCTTTTTTCTCAAGTTTTCCAGTCGAAAAAGCCTGAAAATCCGTAGGAATGGTCTTTCTCCTTCCTCTGTTTTTCCAATCTTTCTCTAACTCATTTTTCTGCTCTTCGGCAACTTGAAATTTACTTTCCAAAATACTCGCCATTTTAGAATTTCTTTCCAGCGTCTTGTAAGTGAAGTGTCGTTGATTCTTGTCCCAAAGTTTGGCTGCTTTACGGTGTTGTTTTTCAAGGCTGGTTAATTCTTTTTGAAGTAGTCGATTCTGCTTCTCAAAAACTGGACGAAGTCTTTGTTCTGAGAGTTTTCGTGTTGTTGCATTATTGTTCGACATTCTTCAAAAACTTCAAATTTAAAACTTTATACGGTTCACAATGCTGTCGCCCGAAAATATATGCGTTAGCTCTGTAGTACAATGTTTGTTTACGAAGTTAGATGTGTTTCGACCAGTGGAAAAGGCACTGAAGTACAAAACTATTCTTTTCGAGGGAATTAAAAGTCATTTAGAAAACAATAAACTTAAATTAAGATTGTCAGAAAAACAAAGGCAAAAGCCCTCCCTCCATTTTCAATGTAAAAATATGTCATTAAGCTAAAATAAGTTATAGAACTCAAGTGTGAAGGTTTTTAAAATACTCGTTTTGAAAAGCAATCTTCGATTATCGATAATTGGATAAGGTATTGGAATAAGAATGGACGTGAATTAGATTAGATAACCACTGACAGCAAAGCCAATTCATCAAATTTGCAATAATGTGTACCATTTAATGGCTACTTCGGTACAAACTGGACTATTTCTTCAATATTGCAAGTCCAGAATTATAAAACGGCAAAACCTAGATAAACATGGTTTCTAAATATTCTTAATATATATTTTGTATAACATTCTTGATTATTGAACTTACAACTTAATCCTAACAATATATAAAAGATGTTATATTCCTGGTGTTAAATGTAGTCCATATGACGTCAAAGCAGTAACCATGGTAACTTCATCTGATGACGTCATCGGTGGTACTTTTTCTCTAATGACGTCATGTTTATGCAGCTTTGATAAACTGTGAAGTAACCTCATAGATTCCGACAGATTGTTGAGCTTTTTCGTCGTAGTCAGACCAATCCTGGAACAGCAAAAGACGAATGAAAATGTTTTAATCTCGTTATTCCCAGGGTTGAAATAATTTCTATGTTAACCAGCAATATTATGGTGATCATTACCGCTTCGCTCAGGTCGATGTCTGTGAACTTGGTGGATGTATCTACACCTTCACCTACAAACCCAGTCTGAGGAATGAAAAAACGTTATGAGTAATCAGAGCTAATCAAAAATATTTAGAGAGAGGAGAGGAAGAGAAGAAGGAGAAGGAGAAGGAGAAGGAGAAGGAGAAGGAGAAGGAGAAGGAGAAGGAGAAGGAGAAGGAGAAGGAGAAGGAGAAGGAGAAGGAGAAGGAGAAGGAGAAGGAGAAGGAGAAGGAGAAGGAGAAGGAGAAGGAGAAGGAGAAGGAGAAGGAGAAGGAGAAGGAGAAGGAGAAGAAGAAAGAGAAGAAGAAGGAGAAGGAGTAAGAGAAGGAGGGAGTGGAGAGTGGAGGAGGAGATAAAAGAGCTTCATTCCATTTCATCTTTTTCTGCTTCTTCTGTTGAAGAGCCTGTTTGCAGGCTTGACCTACCCTTGGTGAGAAATCAAAGGGTTCCAGGCCACGACAGTCAAAAGTAACCATGGTTTTGAAGTGATTACTGTCATCTGCCTTCAAAACATACAAGAGGATAGGTTACAAATAAATGAAAAATCGATAGAGAACAACAGTCATAAGTTGACACAGAAAACTTACAGTATATTCTTTGATACTATCCTTGATAATATCTGAATAAAGAAACAACAAATATATATAAATACTTCTAATTCATTCCCAAGAGGATAAGATAACAAAAGACATGGCAGCCATGTTGGATCAAGGGCGGATCCAGGGGGAGGGATGGGGGTTGTGACCCCCCTGTCATACCTGAGGTTAGGGGCGGGCAATTTGATATTTGATGGGGGGTGGGTTAAATCCCAAAAAAAATATCGAGCAAGGTCTGGATATAATGGATATAAGTCAAACAAGGAATCTTAATGCCAAGAGAATGACACATGGTCTGAAATGGGAAAACATTATACCCAAGGTAAAAAGTTCTATTATAATAAACATACTTTAGTAATTTTCATATTTTAAAATATGATTAATTCTGAATCAGTACACTGAAAAAATAGGGGTAAGAATATGACATTTGCATAATGCCGTCATTTGGCCATGCAACACTACCAGAATGCTTCGCAAACTCTCTTTCATATTCAAATTTATATTCCCTCATGAGAACTGTGAGTCTTGTACAGTTGGTGCTAATTACAGTGATACTCAAACCGTGAACACTTTGAGGCTTTTTCATACTTTTTTCCTCCTTTATCCCTTGTGTGAATCGATTGGAAATATGATTTATTTTGAACAATAAGATTATTTGAGTTCAGTGCTTCATTTTCAGAAGGTTTGAAGCAGTAGAAAGTTCATAAAATAAAAAATATAAAAACATCAAGTGTTCATGGTTCGAGTGTCCTCACTGTAACTGAACAAAAGAAAGGTGCAAAAGATTCTGGTAGCAGAGGTTAATTGCGTCACAATGCAAATGTCCTATTGTAATAAAATCTCACCAAGTGAGTTTTCTCTTCCACATAATTTACACTTTGAGACGTAGTTAGCTGACCCACGACTCCCTTTGATAGCTACACTTTCCTGAAATAAGACAATTAAACATAATATCTTTTATTACAAGATAAAACACCGGGGGGGGGGGGTACTTCAGGTCGTTTTATATGGGGATGCTCTGCCCGGACTCTCGACCCCTTACCCTTTGCTATACCAAATTTCAGCCAAAAGGTACCCCTTTTTTATACCTTTTTTGCCTGAAAAGGTACCCCTTTCATATACCTTTGAAGAAAATCTACCCCTTTTTATACCATAACTCACAAATTTCCACCCCTTTTCTATAAGTGCAGCCTAAAAAAAGTATCTCTTTCAGGCGGAGCATCCCCGTATAGTCCATTATAGGGAGTACCCCCCCCCCCCCCCGGATAAAACAGTTTTCCTTTGCTCTGATCTACTCAGTAAAGCCTGTTCCTCACTGGTGACATGAGTAAAGTATATATAAGCATAAGAGCGTACGTCCTCATAAAATAAAATAGGGAAAAAATGAGAATTAACAGTAGATACCACAGTAGTTCGATCTTCCACTGCATTACGATTGAAAATTAGGAGTTGATTTTTGCTAAAGGGGAAAGAAATGGAGAACCTGGAAAAACCCTTGAAGCACAGGAGAGAACCAACAAATAACTCTACTCTCATACAACACCAAGTCTAGCAGGACTTGTACCCGGGTCGCCTTGGTGAGAGGCAAGTGCTCTCCAGCCCTCCCCCAATGCACACATTACTCCTTCATTCTATGTCAAGGTATTGCAGACAAATTTTTGGCAGTTGGTTTCCAGATAACCCCACTGTACCCCTCTCCTCTAATATTTGGTCATGTAAGATGACTTGTTTTAACCTTATCCCTTATGTTTTTATTGAGTGCTCAACCCTCCCCTCCCCCAGGATTTGTTCCTTACCATGGCACAAAGGTAAATCCATTGCTTTGTTTCTTCGCCACAGTTGAGACATTTTAGCTGGAAAAAAATAAAGTTGTGGATACATATATATCCTTGAACATGAAGAAGAAGAAGAAAAAAAGGAATAAAATGACATGTAAAGAAAGAAAGAAAGAAAGAAAGAAAGAAAGAAAGAAAGAAAGAAAGAAAGAAAGAAAGAAAGAAAGAAAGAAAGAAAGAAAGAAAGAAAGAAAGAAAGAAAGAAAGAAAGAAAGAAAGAAAGAAAGAAAGAAAGAAAGAAAGAAAGAAGGAAAGAAAGAAAGAAAGAAAGAGAGAGAGAGAGAGAAAGGAAGAAAGGAAGAAAGAAAAAAGAAAGGAAGAAAGAAAGAAAGATAGGAAGTAAGGAAGCAAGGAAGCAAGGAACAAACAAACAAATGAATTAATGAAGCAAGCAAGATAGGAAGAAGCAAATGAAGGAAGGAAGGAAGAAAAAAAAGAAGGGAGGGAGGGTGGAAGAGAGGAAGGAGAAGAAGGGATCGAATTGCAGGGTCGAATAGAAGGGTGAGGAGGGAATAATAGGATATCTTTAAATTTTACAAGGGAATCAATCACTCTTTATAGGAGGTTGATTTGGTTAATTTGCAAGAATTGTTAAAATTAAATCAATCAATCAAATAATCTACAACACATTTCATGCAATTCTTTGGCAAAAATTTCATTCCCTCTGCCTCTCACCACCATTCTGTTTGATAAACAGTGAACATTCCATAGCCGACAAAAGTGGGACTATGAATCTAAATCTAAAAAATAATTCCCTAATATTCTATTTTAGAGAAATGTTTATCATATTCCGTAGGTTCCAACGTTACTGGCGTTATAAGAATGATCTATAGGTAAGATAATTTTGTATTAAGATTTGACAATCATTTGAGAAAGTCGTAGAAATATAAACAGAAGTGAAACTAAATAATATATATCAAACAAAAATGAAGAAAAAATATTGTTTTGTACCTTCAAATACCATCGAAAATCATCTCCATCGGGTCTCACGTTAGTGATGTTCTCCAAATTGGCCTTGAACTGCAAGGATATTCTCTAAAAAATAGAAATTTTGAATACAATAGCTTGACAAGTACTCAAAAAATGTCGAAATACCGTCACTTTGCTGGCAAAAATGGACAAAATTGCTCCAAAAAAATGGTATAAATATATACTTTAAGAAGGCTAAAAAAAAGAATTTGTTAATTCTATCCTAAAATTTGGGTATTAGAGACTGGGTTTCTTTTAAAGATACAGCAATCGGATATATTTTTTAAAAGATAATTACGATATAATTTGCCACATACCACCATCTTGGAAAGAGAGAAAAGAAGGAATAATCGTCTGCAGTCTGGCTACAGCGGTCCTTAGTAAACAACCCATCCAAGCATGCGCGTCATTAATAATATTTTGAATTTTTCTTTCCCAAATTTTTTTAATTTTTTTGGATAAAATTTAATTTAGAGACCAGAAACTCGAAGAAAATATTATTTGAAGTCTGTTCTAAGCCAAAAATCTGGGGTTTTTTTCCATAGCTTAAATATCCCTATTAAAAATATCTCTGGGTAAACTTTGAGGATGGGTACCCTGTGTTTTTACTCTAAGCATGATGGGTAATATCAAAAATCCAAGATGGCGCATCACTCATTTTTAGCAAGAACGGTAATGGTGGCTGAAAAAACCGGTGTAAACGCAGCTCTACGATCACTAAGAAACATAATGTCATCAGAAAAACAATTAAAGGACATTTTTCTAAATATGAGATATGAAAAACCCACGATCAAGAGGCGGAGAAAGAAATATGAAAGCTCTTTAAAGTTGTACAACAGCGAAATGCAGAAAAAAGTGGATTTTATCATGAAAGGAAAACGAAAAGAAACACCTTGGTCCTAGGAATAGAGCTAAAAAATTCAACCTCTGATACTTGGAGATTGTATCGTAGACGTCGTAACCTGGAAATTCAAGAAGATTTTTCGAAAATGTGCTGTTTTTAAACTGTTATCTTATTGTCTGAAATACAAGATAGACGTTTAAAAATCAACGATAAAATCCTTTTACCGTCAAATCGGTATGTATTATTGATTCAATAAGTTTATTTGGTTCGTGGAAATCTTGCTAATCAAGTTGCAGCAGCTTTGAAAAAGAATCACAGAGCAGATGGACAGACAGACAGAGGGATGACAAGAAAAAGTTTCCTTGGGTTGCCTGTGCCTATTTTCATATGACCATGTGTTTGTAATAAAATTTGGTATTATGTGAAAACACAATACTCATTTTGGTTTCTTTTAAGTGATTTTATGTATATTTTTAATTATTTAAACAACTAGCATAATTTTTTCTCTACCGTGCGCACTGCTAGTAGATTAGCTAATTAGAAAGCTCAATCAAATTACATAATTGTTGTGCCTACTGAACTGTTGCAACTTGTCCAGCAAATTGCTCACAGTTATGGAACTAGAAACAGTGTCTTTAATCTAGTGCTTCCAAAAGTATGAACGGAATTTAGAAGGAAGTCGGTGTCATTCCAGGGAGCAAAGGCATACAACAAGCTCCCTAACATTATCAAACAACCTAGCTCAATTGCATCGTTCAAAGCTAAAATAAGAGATGTTTTCTCATTTTTATTTAACATTATCGTACAATTTCCTTCATTTTTCGTTTTCTATAGAATACTTCATTTCCCTAACTTACCAGGACCCCCATTGATATCAGCAATGCTAAAAGGGCAATCGTCCCCCAAAAAAAAGAACATTTCGCTGAGATTTTTTTTAAATATTTCTCTCTCATCTCTAAGGTGGATGTAAAAACAATTATTCTACCAAATCGCAGTGACGTACTTCTAGTTAACACGAGATGGTAAATGAAAGCAGTGGCGGATCCAGGATTTTAAAAAGGGGGGTTCCAAAATGGCCGCCACGCAGAAAAAGCTGGTGCAATCGACTTCAAAAAGGGGGTTCTAATTTCGTTCTACTGAGCGTAAAGAACATTATTGGCTTCATGAGATCTCACGAAGGGGGGTTCCATGGAGCCCTCGGAACCCCCCCTGGATCCGCCACTGGAAAGCTGTTACTGTTGTTTGACATTAGTTGTCAAATTGTTTGTTGGTTTTTAGTACTTTATGGAAAACAAAACCAAAAACGTCATTCATGAAACAACATGGATGCTTACCATTGAAGACATTTACAGCATATTTTCTTGATTTTTTTTGTATTTTTCTCAACCAGTCTTTGTATTTCACTCTCACTTGTTTGGAAAAACCAGGCTTCTTAATTTCCCATTTTTTTTCTTTCCTTTTTTAACGTTTTTCTTTTACTGCATGGATATCACTTCGGACGGGGGATATCACCTGATACCCATCCTACATGTGACACATTTGAAACAATGACAGCACATGAAGATTCATCAATGGGTTGTAATTTTCAATCGTGCTCTATGCCTTTACTAAGATGGTAATGCTTAATGTGGTTTCTTTGTGATGGATGGTGGATATTATTTCTCTCAGACCCTCCCCACCCCTTTGAAATTCCAATTTCCCTCTATGGGGAGGTATGTAAATTTTTAGACCTTCCCAATATACCCTCCTCAGACCCTCTCCACCCCTTGGAATTTCAATCCCCCACCATGGGACTAGAAATGCATATTTCCTGTTACCACACAGTAAACCCTCCGATGCTCAGACCCTCTGCACCCCTTGGTAAATTCCCATGCCCCTAAATGGGGGAGGTATGGATATTTTTAGAACCCTCACAATATACCCACCTCACCAAAGGCAACCCAGTAATCATTTCTCACAAATGTGTGCGACAAACCTTTTAATGAGTTAATATATTAATATAATATTAATATATGTGCTTTGCTATATATTTGTTAGATCTCCTAGGTTCCCCAAAAACAACTAAAATAAAGATAATATGTTATTAATCAGGTCCAAGTACCGACCCCTGTAGCATACCCTATACAAAAAAGTACTATTAAAAAACTGCTTCAAAGATTGGAAAAAATCCCAGCTTGATGAATGAAAGAATATAAGTAGGTGATGCCTACCACTAAAACACTAACAAAATCTTTTTGAATCGGGTCCAAGTCCTGACCTCTGTAGCATACCCTATACAAAAGCGTACTTTAAACAAACTGTGCTTAAACGCATGGGGAATTTCCCAGCATGATCGATGCAAGAATATAAGTAGGTGATGTCAGTTACAGCCTCAATTTCATATACATAGGAATGACTAAGATAAGTTATTTTTTGAATGCTCATTGAATCAATGTTTTCTCATTTTTTCAGTTTTGAGGATACTGCGAATAAATAAGTCCTTAAATTTTACAATTGTACCAATTCACAAATCATTGCTCAGCAATATGAAAATGCTTGGCACGGTACCGTCATAGTCACGGTAGAGCACTACTGTATCGTTACATTTGATAGTAATATACTAAGCTAAATTTGTAATGCAATTTTTTTTCCCCTTTCAGGTGCATTTCAAGTTATTCAAATATTAATATTTCATTAAACTCACTTATTCTGTACCATAGTCTCAGCAAATTCAGAATGATATGTAGACCGTGCATACAAAACATTTAAGGTGTAGACTACGTTATTACATAAAATTGTCGCGACACGTTAATTTCGCGATTTCATTGCATAAATCATTTATAATTTGTTTCCAAATCCACACAAATTCCTTTATAAAACCCAATTTACTACGTATAGTTCAAGGTACGTATCTGTATGATGACTCCTCTCTCAGCGAATGTAAATTGCACCCCCAGGATTGGGTATATTGGTCAGGTGATTGGCTGTAGACTTGGTACCACAAGGGTCATGGAATGGTTTACAAATATCCGTTTTTCCTTCTAAATAATTATAGCGTCCTTTTTCGCTATCGAGAATGAAACCTGGTCCGCATTGTTTTATATCAAACATGTTTGGAGTGACAGTGGTACAGGTTGGTGTAATGGCCTTGACAACTCTACAGGTCACACTTCCTGCCACCCAGTTCACAAGACTTCCTGTTCCTTCTACACAGGCTACCCAGTTAGTGATATTGGGCTTTAGAAGGAACTCGTTACCAATCTTCTTCCACAGAACAAAATCCATGGCCGAGCGAGAAGACTCACTGAGCGGGATTGTCGTTGACTGAGGCACCCATGTCCCAGAAGACTTATCCACAGGCCAGTTTGGTATTGGAGTAACTGCGTTTGCATTGGAAGAAAAGTCACTGTACTGAGTAAACGTATAGCTGTAGACAAGGGTCCAGCCTCCTCCATCGGTGGTCATGTCACAGAACACTTGGAATGGCGCAGAGGGTTGCTCATTGAACTTCATCCAGTAAACACCTGACTTTGCCTGGTTGTCATCCTCCTTGAGCTTCTTACAAGATGCGATTGGTATATCTGGTCTCGACCCTGATGGAGCAGCGTTATCATCCCTTATCTCCATGTACATGGTGTTTGATTGATTAACAGTCTTCTCTGGGTGTCTTTTCTTGGTAGAGTACTTCAGTTCACATGTCTTGTCTATCAGGTTCATGTTGACGCTTGCACAAAGCATGTTCTTCTCACACTTTCTGTAACATTCAAAGATTGTTTCTATCTTGGACGATTCAAGAGTGAATCCTTGCAAGTACACGTTGAGTTCTGAATATCTTTGAGTCGGCCACATGGAAGCATAGGTGACTTTGTGCTTGAGAAGGAACAGTATGAAGACAAACAGCAGCTGTCTCTTCATTTTCGTGATAATCACCTAAAATGCATTTAGTGCAGATATCATTGAGTGCTGATGAGTTTAATAAGATCGTTATGCACAAAATTACCGGCGAGGCAAAAAATCTGTTAAAATATACTGAAATGTAAACCTCATTTTTGGCAAATTATTTTCAGCACATTTAGGTGTATGAGAAAAACGCTAGATATTGCTAAGATTAGCATGAGCTATTACTATGTAATATTAATGAGATAAAGACCACGGGAAATTTTGTGCGAACCAAAGTACTAATCTAAATTGCAGCGAGACAAAAAATTGTCCTAGACCAGCGTGCTTCAAATGATATCATGAAGCAATGTGTCCTCTATTTCGTATCATACCGAAGACTTTATTCCTTCAACCTATTACAATCAAAACGGCTCAAGCATACCCCCTAGGCTCCATTATTGATTTCATTATTCGAATATTGAGTTGATTATTCACTTTGAATTTTCATTAATAAATTGAAGACTCAAAACTTCACAATTATTTCACAACTAAAATTCTAAGGGATGGCCTTTCTGGGGAGTTTTTCTACCTTGGCATGGCAATTGTTGAAGAATCCAATCAAAACTGAAGTAGATAATCTGTTTTCAAGTCTGGAGTCAGTGTGAATAATGAACTCGATATTCGAATAATGAATTTACTAATGGATTCTATGGGGGTACGCTTGAGGCGTTTTGACTGTAATGTCGTAACTACACTCAGTGTATTGAACGAAACGAAACAATTGTACCAGTTGTATTATAGCTATGGATATCCCGGTCATTCATAAAATTCTTTTAGTCATTCTATACTCACCTACCTTTAGGCAACTTTCTGGAACTGGACTACGAAAGGAATCGCTTCGACGAATGTGTCGTACTCTCTCTGCACTTTCGTTGAACTGTGATTATAAGCAGCACTGACGTGTTATTTTAAAAGGTATTTTGAATCCTTGTATTAGTAGAGTGTTTTGTCTTCTCCGACTCATATTTTTTTAATCATCTTAATTAGGATAGACTTGCAATTTGACAAGATGAGATGGGATGATACGAGAAGCAGGTGTAACAGAACAATACAACTATTTATTCGGAAGTTGTAATCAGGACTAAATCATGAAAAGAATCGCGAACCTTTGTGACTCATTCCATTTTTTTTGCGATTTCAATATCAGTGACTTCAAAATATTTTCATTTAATTTAGCTAAATTTTCAATCTGTTTTAATAGGTTATCGAGTTCTCGCTGTTTAAGTGCATGGCCATCGTTATAGTAGTCGAATAGTAATATTTTTCATTGTTTTCACCCCCAGTACAGGTTGGGATTTAGTCCAAGACGGTTCAATACACCCCTTGCAGCTCCATTTTGAGGGCAAAAACAATATGTTCCAATTCTCAGGAAATTAAAAATCTTTTGTTTGTAGTTTTTTGCTCACCTCTTTTTTACCAGTTTTCATCTGTTTGGTGCAGCTTTGTCTTGAAAAAGTACGGAAATCTCCAAAATTTGAAGTTGAATGAATGACATCCAAAGGTAAATTCACCAAACCTGATATTGTTTTGGATTATCTGTAGTTATCTTTCGTTTTTTAAGTAAAATTAACCAACAAACTGTACAAATTTCGAACTTTGTCGAAGAATTTTTCAACAACAAAACTAGCCCTGTGGGGTGGTTGGTGGTGGGTTGTGTACACGTGACAAAATGCCTAAGCGGGAGAGTAGTGAGGTCGAAATTGGTTCTCGCCCCAGTCCCGCTGCCTTAACGAATCATACAGAAGATAGTCAGGTAATCTGCAGCCAGCGAAAACATTTCTGCACGTAAATTTCGTTTTGAGAAATCGGTGAGGAAGATCAAAACGACTTTTAAAAAAATGAATCCCCCATCCTAGGGAACATTTTGGTCAAGTTTTTTCGGGAGTTCGTGTTTTAAAAGAAGGTGAAACTGTGGTTTAAAGTGTGTTATGTTGTTCAAGATGGCGGCTTGACTTTCCTCCCTCGTTAAATTATATTGACCCAAATCCACACGTAGGATACCATAGGGGAATTATATGGGAAAACATAGGCGCGCGCAAAAAAAATGTTCTGGGGCATTTTTTACGGATTTTTTTGCTCGATCGTATTATAGAGGACATTATTTTGACCACAAATTAAAAAAAATTAATTAAACGCGATTTTTCCCCGATATTATTTTCACCTTTTACTTTTATCTAAATTGGGCTCCCTGTGAGGCAACCCAGTAATCATTTCTCACAAATGTGTGCGACAAACCTTTTAATGAGTTAATATAATAATATAATATTAATATATGTGTTTTGCTATATATTTGTTAGATCTCCTAGGTTCCCCAAAAACAACTAAAATAAAGATAATATGTTATTAATCAGGTCCAAGTACCGACCCCTGTAGCATACCCTATACAAAAAAAGTACTATTAAAAAAACTGCTTCAAAGATTGGAAAAAATCCCAGCTTGATGAATGAAAGAATATAAGTAGGTGATGTCAGTTACAGCCTCAATTTCATGTACATAGGAATGACTGTAAGACAAATGAGTTATTTTTTGAATGCTCATTGAATCAATGTTTTCTCATTTTTTCAGTTTTGAGGATACTGCGAATAAATAAGTCCTTGGCACGGTACCGGTAGAGCACTACTGTATCGTTACATTTGATAGTAATATACTAAGCTAAATTTGTAATGCAATTTTTTTTGCCCTTGTCAGGTGCATTTCAAGTTATTCAAATATTAATATTTCATTAAACTCACTTATTCTGTACCATAGTCTCAGCAAATTCAGAATGATATGTAGATCGTGCATACAAAACATTTAAGGTCATGATCTGCAAGTAGACTACGTTATTACATAAAATTGTCGCGAAAATTTCATGTAATAAGGTAATATATCTCGAGGTACGTGATCTCGAGGTACATAAACTTCGTGATCAAGCGTGACTGCATAACGTGATCAAGACTCTAGCTTGAGTCGAAAGCTTGTCATCGATCTAAGTAAGTTGTACTGAGTATTTAAAGTTAAACTTTTCGATATGAGGTAATATATGTTTAGTGTTTTGTACAGTAGAACAGACCCCATGTTCAAGGTACGTATCTGTATGATGACTCCTCTCTCAGCGAATGTAAATCGCACCCCCAGGATTGCTTATATTGGTCAGGTGATTGGCTGCAGACTTGGTACCACAAGGGTCATGGAATGGTTTACAAAAACCCGTATTTCCTGCTAAAAAAATGTAGCGACCTTGGTCGCTATCAAGATTGAAACTTGGTCCGCATACTTTTATTTCCATTATGTTTGGAGCGACAGTGGTACAGGTTGGTGTAATGGCCTTGACAATTCTACAGGTCAGACTTCCTGCCACCCAGTTCACAAGACTTCCTGTTCCTTCTACGCAGACTACCCAGTTAGTGATATTGGGCTTGAGAAGGAACTCGTTACCAATCTTCTTCCACAGAACAAAATCCATGGACGAGCGAGAAGACTCAATGAGTGGGATTGTCGTTGACTGTGGCACCCATGTCCCAGAGGACCTGTCCACAGGCCAGTTTGGTATTGGAGTGACTGCGTTTGCATTGGAAAGAAAGTCACTGTACTGAGTAAACGTATAGCTGTAGACGAGGGTCCAGCCTCCTCCATCGGTGGTCATGTCACAGAACACTTGGAATGGCGCAGAGGATGGCTCATTGAACTTCATCCAGTAAACACCTGACTTTGCCTGGTTGTCATCCTCCTTGAGCTTCTTACAAGATGCGATTGGTATATCTGGTCTCGACCCTGGAGCAGCGTTATCATCTCGTATCTCCATGTAGATGGTGTTTGATTGATTAACAGTCTTCTCTGGGTGTCTTGTTTTGGTGGAGTATTTCAGTTTACATGTCTTGTCTATCAGGTTCATGTTGACGCTTGCACAAAGTATGTTCTTCTCACACTTTGTGTAACATTCAAAGATTGTTTCTACCTTGGACGATTCAAGAGTGAATCCTTGCAAGTACACGTTGAGCTCTGAATATCTTTGAGTCGGCCACATGGAAGCGTAGGTGACTTTGTGCTTGAGAAGGAACAGTATGAAGAGAAACAGCAGCTGTCTCTTCATCGTCGTGATAATCACCTATAATGCATTTAGTGCAAATTACCGGCGAAGCAAAAAATTCTGTTAAAATATACTGAAATGTACACCTCATTTTTGGCAAATTATTTTCAGTAAATTTAGGTGTATGAGAAAAACGCTAGATATTGCTAAGATTAGCATGAGCTATTACTATGCAATAATGAGTTAAAGACCGCGAGAAATGAAGGCTATCTTGTGAGAACCAAAGTTCTAATCTAAATTGCAGCAAGACTAAAAATTGGCCTAGACCAGCGTGCTTCAAATGATATCATGAAGCAATGTGTCCTCTATTTCGTATCATAACGTTTAATTTTTCAATCTATTAATGTCGTAACTACACTCAGTGTACTGAACGAAACAAAACAATTGTACCAGTTGTATTATAGCTATGGATATCCCGGTCATTCATCAAATTCTTTTAGTCATTCTATACTCACCTACCTTTAGGCAACTTTCTGGAACTGGACTACGAAAGGAATCGCTTCGACGAATGTGTCGTACTCTCTCTGCACTTTCGTTGAACTGTGATTATAAGCAGCACTGACGTGTTATTTTAAAAGGTATTTTGAATCCTTGTATTAGTAGAGTGTTTTGTCTTGTCCGACTCATATTTTTTTAATTATCTTAGGATAGACTTGTATAGACTTGCAATCATTTGACAAGATGAGATGAGATGAAACGACAAGCAGGTGTAACAGAACAACACAACTATTCATTTGGAAGTTGTAATCAGGTCTAAACCATGAAAGGAATCGCGAACCTATGTGACTCATTCCCTTTGTCTTGCGATTTCAATATCAGTGACTTTAAAATATTTTCATTAAATTTTGCTAAATTTTCAATCTGTTTTGATTGGTTTTCGAGCTCTCGCTGTCTAAGTGCATAGCCATGGATATAGTAGTCGCACAGCAATATTTTTCATTGGGATTTAGTCCAAAACGGGTCAATAGACCCCTTGCAGCACGTCGAAATGCAGCTCAATTTGGAGGGCAATACAATAGGTTTCAATCCTCAGGAGATTTTTTTATTTTTTTATTTTGAACTCCAAATTGAGCTAAGGGAGCTAAGGCTAACGAGCTCCCTGACATTTTCAATTGCATTGTTCAAAGCTAAAATAAGAGATGTTTTCTCATAAGATTTAACATTATCGTACAATTTCCGTCATTTTTCGTTTTCTATAGAATATTGTAGTTCGGCTCATTCATTTCTCTAACTTACCAGGACCCCCATTGATATCAGCAATGCTGAAAGGGCAAACTCCTTGCTAAATATTGGTAAATAAATAAATAAATCCTTTCTGGCGGCTGGGGTATTGGCTGATAATGTCCAAGGATGGGAAATCGTCCCCAAAAACAGAACATTTGGCTGAGATTTTTTTGAAATATTTCTCTCTCATCTCTAAGGTGGATGTAAAAACAATTATTCTACCAAATCGCAGTGACGTACTTCCGGTTAACACGAGATGGTAAATGAAAGGTGTTTCTGTTGTTTGACATTAGTTGTCAAATTGTTTGTTGGTTTTTAGTACTTTATGGAAAACAAAACCAAAAACGTCATTCATGAAACAACATGGATGCTTTAAGTAATACCATCGAAGACATTTACAGCATATTTGCTTGATTTTTTTTGTATTTTTCTCAACCAGTCTTTGTATTTCACTCTCACTTGTTTAGAAAAACCAGGCTTCTTAATTTCCCATGTTTTTTCTTTCCTTTTTTAACGTTTTTCTTTTACTGCATGGATATCACTTCGGACGGGGGATATCACCTGATACCCATCCTACATGTGACACATTTGAAACAATGACAGCACATGAAGATTCATCAATGGGTTGTAATTTTCAATCGTGCTCTATGCCTTTACCAAAATGGTAATGCTTATTGTGGTTTCTTTGTGATGGATGGTGGATATTATTTCTCTCAGACCCTCCCCACCCCTTGGAATTTCAATCCCTCTCCATGGAACTAGAAATGAATATTTCCTGTTACCACACAGTAAACCCTCCGAAGCCCAGACCCTCCGCACCCCTTGGATATTCCCATGCACCTCAAAGGGGGAGGTATGGATATTTTTAGACCCTCACAATATACCCACCTCACCAAAGGCAACCCAGTAATCATTTCTCACAAATTTGTGCGACAAACCTTTTAATGAATTAATATATTAATATAATATTAATATATGTGTTTTGCTATATATTTGTTAGATCTCCTAGGTTCCCCAAAAACAACTAAAATAAAGATAATATTTTATTAATCAGGTCCAAGTACCGACCCCTGTAGCATACCCTATACAAAAAAAGTACTATTAAAAAAACTGCTTCAAAGATTGGAAAACATCCCAGCTTGATGAATGAAAGAATATAAGTAGGTGATGCCTACCACTAAAACACTAATGAAATATTTTTGAATCAGGCCCACGTTCTGACCCCTGTGGCATACCCTATACAAAAAGAGTACTATAAAAAAAACTGTGCTTCAACGGATGGGAAATTTCCCAGCATGATCGATGCAAGAATATAAGTAGGTGATGTCAGTTACAGCCTCAATTTTATGTACATAGGAATGACTGTAAGACAAATGAGTTATTTTTTGAATGCTCATTGAATCAATGTTTTCTCATTTTTTCAGTTGTGAGGATACTGAGAATAAATAAGTCCTTAAATTTTACAATTGTACCAATTCACAAATCATTGCTCAGCCATATGAAAATGCTTGGCACGGTACCGTCATAGTCACGGTAGAGCACTACTGTATCGTTATATTTGATAGTAATATACTAAGCTAAATTTATAATGAAATTGTTTTTGCCCTTGTCAGGTGCATTTCAAGTTATTCAAATATTAATATTTCATTAAACTCACTTATTCTGTACCATAGTCTCAGCAAATTCAGAATGATATGTAGACCGTGCGTACAAAACATTAAGGTCATGATCTGCAAGTAGACTACGTTATTACATAAAATTGTCGCGACACGTTAATTTCGCGATTTCATTGCATAAATCATTTATAATTTGTTTCCAAATCCACACAAATTCCTTTATAAAACCCAATTTACTACGTATAGTTCGCATTAGTTGCTTGGTTTTGACTTAAGTATATTGAATACTTGTTTCAATCATTCATTGTTGATCAGGGTCAATAGGCGATAGTACTTGGGTAACAACGTCTTTATTTATTCATGCTTTTGAATGGTCATTAACTTCTTTACTTTCTCAAAAATGGAGGGTCACTTTATTTTCGCGTCATTATGTTTCCGCGACACGTATTTTTCGTGACACTCTTATTTCGCGACTTTTTCAAAAATTTCATGTAATAAGGTAATATATCTCGAGGTACGTGATCTCGAGGTACATAAACTTCGTGATCAAGCGTGGCTGCATAACGTGATCAAGACTCTAGCTTGAGTCGAAAGCTTGTCATCGATCTAAGTAAGTTGTACTGAGTATTTAAAGTTAAACTTTTCGCTATAAGGTAATATATGTTTAGTGTTCTGTGGTCGAACAGACCCCATGTTCAAGGTACGTATCTGTATGATGACTCCTCTCTCAGCGAATGTAAATCGCACCGCCAGGATTGGGTATATTGGTCAGGTGATTGGCTGTAGACATGGTACCACAAGGGTCATGGAGTGGTCTACAAAAATCCGTACTTCCTTCTAAAAAAATGTAGCGACCTTTGGGTTTTTTGCTATAGAGAGTGAAAATTGGTCCGCACATTTTCATATCAAACATGTTTGGAGTGACAGTGGTACAGGTTGGTGTAATTGCCTTGACAACTCTACAGGTCAGACTTCCTGCCACCCAGTTCACAAGACTTCCTGTTCCTTCTACGCAGGCTACCCAGTTAGTGATATTGGGCTTGAGAAGGAACTCGTTACCAATCTTCTTCCACAGAACAAAATCCATGGACGAGCGAGAAGACTCAATGAGTGGGATTGTCGTTGACTGTGGCACCCATGTCCCAGAAGACTTATCCACAGGCCAGTTTGGTATTGGAGTGACTGCGTTTGCATTGGAATCAAAGTCACTGTACTGAGTAAACGTATAGCTGTAGACAAGGGTCCAGCCTCCTCCATCGGTGGTCATGTCACAGAACACTTGGAATGGCGCAGAGGATGGCTCATTGAACTTCATCCAGTGAACACCTGACTTTGCCTGGTTGTCATCCTCCTTGAGCTTCTTACAAGATGCGATTGGTATATCTTGCGTCGACCCTGGAGCAGCGTTATCATCCCGTATCTCCATGTAGATGGTGTTTGATTGATTAACAGTCTTGTCTGGGTGTCTTGTCTTGGTAGAGTACTTCAGTTCACATGTCATGTCCATCAGGTTCATGTTGACGCTTGCACAAAGCATGTTCTTCTCACACTTTGTGTAACATTCAAAGATTGTGTTTACCTTGGACGATTCCAGAGTGAATCCTTGCAAGTACACGTTGACCTCTGAATATTTTTGCGTATGACACATGGAAGCATAGGTGACTTTGTGCTTGAGAAGGAACAGTATGAAGACAAACAGCAGCTGTCCCTTCATCGTCATGATAATCACCTAAAATGCATTTAGTGCAGATCAGTGAGTGCTGATGAGTTTAATAAGATCGTCATGCACAAAATTACCGGCGAAGCAAAACATTCTGTTAAAATATACAGAAATGTTAACCTCATTTTTGGCAAATTACTTTCAGTACATTTAGGTGTATGAGAAAGACGCTAGATATTGCTAAGATTGGCATGAGCTATTGCTATGTAATAATGAGTTAAAGACCGCGAGAAATTAAGGCTATCTTGTGAGAACCAAAGTTCTAGTCTAAATTGCAGCGAGACTAAAAATTGTCCTAGACCAGCGTGCTTCAAATGATATCATGAAGCAATGTGTCCTCTATTTCGTATCATAACGTTTAATTTTTCAATCTATTAATGTCGTAACTACACTCAGTTTATACTGAACGAAACAAAACAATTGTACCAGTTGTATTATAGCTATGGATATCCCGGTCATTCATAAAATTCTTTTAGTCATTCTATACTCACCTACCTTTAGGCAACTTTCTGGAACTGGACTACGAAAGGAATCGCTTCGAGGAATGTGTCGTACTCTCTCTGCACTTTCGTTGAACTGTGATTATAAGCAGCACTGACGTGTTATTTTAAAAGGTATTTTGAATCCTTGTATTAGTAGAGTGTTTTGTCTTGTCCGACTCATATTTTTTTAATTATCTTAGGATAGACTTGTATAGACTTGCAATTTGACAAGATGAGATGAGATGAAACGAGAAGCAGGTGTAACAGAACAATACAATTGTTCATTTGGAAGTTGTAATCAGGACTAAATCATGTTAGAAATCGCGAACCTTTGTGACTCATTCCCTTTGTTTTGCGATTTCAATATCAGTGACTTCAAAACATTTTCATTAAATTTTGCTAAATTTTCAATCGGTTTTGATTGGTTTTCGGGCTCTCGCTGTCTAAGTGCATGGCCATGGATATAATAGTCGCACAGTAATGTTTTTCATAGGGATTTAGTGCAAAACGGGTCAATAGACCCCTTGCAGCACGTCGAAATGCAGCTGCGTTTTGAAGGCAAAAAATATAGGCTCAAATTCTCAGGAGATTAAAAATCTTTTGTTTTGCCCTCCAAATTGAGCTGCTCTGACGTCACGTGCAAGGGGGTCTATACTTACCAGCTGAGTTGATTGCCTTTCCCGAAAGGAATTATGGGTCACTATTTTTAGTTAGTATTTTTCGAGCATTTTACGAGTATACAATGTAGACTTTTCTTGTTGATTGAAATAAAATTCCGCCATGAGTTCGACTAGAGTTTACGAATAATTCAAAAAAGGAAGAACTCGTATTTTATAAATTCTCTTTTCAGGATAATGGGAAATGCTAATCAAAATACAATGTCGAATCTTTAATTCTGATTGGTTGACCTTGAGTTTGTTCTGAAGGTCAACTCAGTTGGTATAGGAACCCGTTCTTAGGTACTGCCTTAATGACCCCTAGGTAGTATTATGTGCCTTTTGTTTTTGTCGAAGACGACTTGAAAACCAAGGTATTAAGTATTTTTTTCTTTTAAACATGCATGTGGCTAACCTTTTAATGGGTTAATAAGTTCATAAGTATATTTCTATATATCTTTTTAAGATCTTCCACTTCCACCAATAAAACACTAATAAAAATAACGCCGATATTTTTGAATCAGGTCCAAGTCCTGACCCCTGTGGCATACCCTATACAAAAGAGTACTATAAACAAACTGTGCTTCGGCGCTTGTGGAATTTCCAAGCATGATTAATGCAAGAATATAAGTAGATAATGTCAGTTACAGCCTCAATTTCATGTACAACGGAATGGCTTTTAGATAGATAAGCTATTTTTTTGAATGTTCATGAAAACAATATTTTTTCATTTTGTTTTCTTAAGTTAAATTATAGCTCAATTTTATGTAAGATTAAGTCAGTCAGAACCTCAATTCCATGTAAAAAGGAAAATCTTGAAAGTCTGGAATTTTCTTTACACATTTTCCTTCATTTCTGAGTATGATAACAGATGTCATTAACAGCCTCAACTACATGACCAACAGGAAGCCCAATGTGTAAATAAATTTAAAAAAACAAATTCCTGAAAGTCTTGAATTCTCTTTACACATTTTCCTTCATTTCTGAGTATGATGACAAATGTCAGTCACAGCCTCAATTCCATGACCAACAGGAAGCCCAACATGTAAATAAATTGTTTCAAATCCATGAAGAAAAAAGCATACATATTTCTTGATGTAATGTTCCAATTTATTGCTGTAGAGGTAAATGGAGAGGTACTTTCCTCAAGGATATATTTTTCTCCTCGCAAGTTGATCTTGCAGGAATACAAAAGGAAACGCCAGAATTGGATCGGCTCCTCATCTTATTGCACCATACAAAACGTTCAACACCACTAAATACAACAAAGCAGAACTCATTGTCCAAATTTCTGGCCGTGACACAGCATTGCGTGACCACATATTTCTTTGGTAAACGTCACTATCTAGGACTGACGTGGCAGGCCTGAAAAAGACGAAAACAATATCAAATAAATAACGATGTGACATCTTCGAAGGAAAAATATTACCCACTCTTCAGGTGGCGGACACACGGTGCAATATTGCGCGCAATACTGCAGGCAATCGATGTCGCGAGCTATATCACACCACGCAATTTGTGGCGCGCAATGTTGCACT
The DNA here is from genome assembly GCA_964019055.1 of Anthopleura xanthogrammica. Lineage (NCBI taxonomy): Eukaryota > Metazoa > Cnidaria > Anthozoa > Actiniaria > Actiniidae > Anthopleura > Anthopleura xanthogrammica. The sequence continues at coordinate 1,402,849 of OZ025215.1, read as the reverse complement.
GTGCATATGTGTCTGCGCCTTTCCCAGTTGTACGTAACGCGGCAATCTCACCTATTTGACGGTTTCGGCCTTCTTGTTTTTTTCTGTATCAAGCGAACTCTACTGTAATCCGGACGCTTTTTCTTTCTAAAAGTTTCACATTTTCTCTTTCTTTTTCTTCTGCCGCGGCAACCACGTTTCTTGTGAAACTCCTTGTTTATTAAAATTGACTTTTTCGCTTTGAAGCTGAAAAAAAAGGAAAAAATTAGGCGAAAAAAGATTGATATTTTGCTCCCTTTAGTTTTCGCGCAAAAATTAAGTTAATATTTTCACTTCTTCAAAATTCTTTCTTTTTTTTTCTCGTCGTTTCTTATACATCTTTAAATATCATAAGATGCATTTGAATTGGAACATCTTTTGACCAGTCTTCAGCATATAAATATGTGCGGTTTTTACCCTTGTTACTTTCAAAAAACCGTTGTGTATTATGGGAAAATGGCGAATAGACTCCTTGGAGCACGTCGGAATGCAGTTCAATTTGGAGGGCAATACAATAGGTTCAAATCCTCAGGACATTAAAATTCTTTTATTTTGAACTCCAAATTGAGCTGCTTTGACGTCACGTGCAAGGGATCTATGGTAAGAATTAAATGAATTAGAAGATTATATCCAATCATAGAGGCTGACCTTGGGAGGTTTTGCGTAGACTTGACGTACTCAATATCGTAGCCTTGTTTCTTTATCAAGTCAATGATACTATGGTTACCTAGAAAATGACCTGTCAGGAATATAAAAGATACAGTAGTTATAATTACACTGTCTCACAAGTCTGGGATCAAGGATACTGAACTGAAGAACGGACTGACTCAAAGCCAGTCGTTTTTTTTTTCGGGGGGGAGGGGGGGGGGAGGGGAAGGGGCTAACTTTGCAGACCACAGGGAACCCATAATATAATTCCTCTTATCAAACCTTTCGACCACAGAGTCCTATCACACTAGGTAGATACTTGTTTCCATATCCCAAAATTACCTTGTGGAGAGAGGACTGGAATCTAATCCCAAACCTTACCGTAAACCTAACCAACCCTAGAATCGATTCCAGTCCTTTCTCGATGAAGTGCAGTTTGGGCTATGGAAACAGGTGTTCACCTTTACACTAGCGACGTACGCAAGCATAAGCATAACGAAATACGCAAGCGCAGATAGTCTTTCATGGATAGTTAACCCCTTTATTTTTGGACAGAACAAAACATTCAGTCATCCGTAAAGTACTATCTGCGCATGCGTATGTTTTTATGCTTATGCTTCGTCGCTAGTGTGAAACAGGGTTTACTACGCATGCTCGAGGAAAATCCATCTCTACAATCACATTCCCTGAGCCTGCGTTTTTCTTGGTCAGGACCGAATCTTGGCTTCGTTCCTCAGTGCTAACCAAGAGAAACGCAGGCTCTGGGAACGAGGTCACCGAGATGGCGTTTCTTCGAGCATGCGCAGTAAGAATAACAAGGCTCTGCATGGGGTCTAGAGTGACGAGCAACGCAAAGCAAACAAAGTTATGCTTTGCACACCACAGGAAACCCATAGCAAAGAGCAAGGCAGACCACAGGGAGCCCAATGAAGGCCAACCTCTGACTTACCCGCTCCAAATGCAAAGAAGAAATCCTTTTCTGGATTATCACGCAGAAGTTCAACAACTCTTCTCGCCATACGTATATTCCGTTGATAAATTAATTCATCCTTAAAGTAGGCGTCAATAACTTGAGTTTTTCTTTTCTGACTTTCTTCCCGCGTTGAATTAGCGGTCAGCGGTGATATCTGAGTGGACTGGGTCGAGAATAATACGGATTTTAAGTCTCCACAATTGTAATGATGTATGAGGTCATCCGTTGTGTACGTCAGGTGGGCTTTGCCTCGGCGCAGTCTCTCTTGTAAGAGAAGGGAATGGTTAAGAGCGAAGATAACCTATCAGAAACAAGAACGTTAATTTCTTACAATGAAAGTCATTCTTGGGGACAGCGGTTTGAAGTGAGCGAACAAACAAACGATCACATGAACGAACGGACGAAGGACTAACGAACCAACTACGAAACAAAGCCGATGGATGGACAGATAGTGAAGTGAATTACATGATAGCATATGGAGAAGGAATTTAGAAACGATACAAATATTATACGAAAAACTAATAATAAATAACGACAAACAACAATAAATTTATCTATAAAACTATGGATAAGGCAAACAAACCAACAAGTTAAATAAAATACAACATTGCAAATAATCTCAATAAGTTATTAATTAGTAAAATATTATCAAAAAACGTTAGCCAAATTTAAATTATAACGACCCACTGTCTGTCCACTAAACAGTTTTCCATACAAATGAAGTTGTATCAATAATAAAACCTTAAAAACTCGAGTAAACAAAACATAAGCTTTACCACAACAAACTCATTCAATAACAATTCTATTCCAGCTAAAAACATGACAAGGATTAAGCATACAATACTAAAAGGAGATTATTGATTTGATCTATTATGAAGAAGAATTAAAAGCACTGGCGACTCCAAGGACACATTAGTGAATTTTTTAGAAAAAAAATGTAATAAGAAAGGACAACTGCTTCCGAAATGGCGCCGGCGGTGAGTACTTTTAAGCGACGGAGCCACTCTTTCTGCAGATTGTAATCTCAAGCTCATGTTTGTCCAGCGTTGTCAAAGGATTTTCTTTTGTTTATAATGTATTGAAATAATTCGAATTGTTTACAAGGATTTGTGAATGGATTTACCATTACAATGGCTCGTGAGCACCAACGTTCTGGCAAAAAAATCTGTTTCCAAATAAAGTTGACAAAACTTTAAGCAAACTTGAGTTTTTATACGTATTTATTTTAAAAACAATTGCATTTCGTTTTGAATGGTAAAGAAGGGTTCTATAAGTGTAGTTTATGCGTTTTCGAGAAAGTTTTTTAGTGCTTTGATTACCCGAAGAACGCTCAAAGTGCCTTGCCTTCCGTACAAGAACCAAGCATTGTTTTACATGGTACGAATGAATTCCACAATGAGGGAACACCAACTTTTTTATTGCGTCAGTTTTAGAGAGTACTCGAGCGAATTCTTTTCAAAATATACTTAATTAACACATATATAGAAGAGCTTTCATTAGTGTTTGCATATTTAATTAAACACGTCAAATGCTAATTGAATTGTGATCGAACTAAGTATTTTTAAGAGAATCACGCGTTCAACAACGACTCTCCTCTGTGGTATGTATCTATTCTGACCTCAGCGACTGTGATGCAAAGTTTGATATCAAAATGAAATCATACCATTCAAAATCCCTAAGGGTATATTGTGTATTTCGCTCTTGGGTTGATTAAAAGCATTGTTCTGTAAAATACTTATTGACATTATACCCCGTCGTCACGCTGTTTCGCTTGATTTCTGCGCTGGTTCTGATAATTTAATTTCACTAAGGAGGAACATAAGCCAAACCATGTGCGCGAAGCTTGGAAACGCGCTCGGCGGTAGATCTCATCTATCGCATCTCAAGGAATGTGTTTTGATAAGGCAAGGCGCAAATTGCACTGCTACAGATATGTTTAAAATAACAATAACAATTTCAGCGGGGGGAAATGATATAGTAGTGATTTCGCGAACGAGAGATATCATCCAAGTTTGCACGTGTTTTGTGCGTTTAGATAAACTTTGGAAATCCAATCCCTAAAAAACTCGAAGGAGTAATTTCTTGAACTTTTAAAATTAAGAAATAGATGTTGAGTTATGATAAGCGCATTCCTTAGACGGTGAAAGCTGGGATATTAACTTTATACAGCGAGTTTCCGGAGAAAAAGTTAACGTTGTTGACCTAAAGTCCCAGCATGACCAGGCGTGACTTTATGTTCCTATACAATACTTTTCAATAAAGTATAATTCTATCAAAATTCCAACTGCTAGTGTGCTCATAATGCAATTATAAGCTAATTACAACACCGTTGATCAGTTTGTACAGCAAACTGTATCTTATAAATAGTAAGCCATATGTCTGAGTTGAAACCTCAAGGAAGCTATCGTATGAACAACAAATGGAACGACGAATTTTTTCGAAGAGGAAATTTATACGTAATACTCGCGTCTGTATTGGCTAAGCTGGCAATAAAGTTCGGCATTTATACAAAGGTTGTATGCAAAGTTATATTTGGTTTGCTACGGATCGCACGAAGCATAACCCAGAGTAAAATATCTCAATCGTTCGTTCAGCTTGACCAAGTTATCAAGTATGCAATTCTAGTTCAACTTGTGGAGATAATAAGAAATACTCCTAATTTGAATGAAGGCAATTCTAAACATTGAAAATTGCTATGCAATTTTAGGAAAACGGAGTGCAACCATAGATCTCATAATATTATATCATATGACAAATGCATTCAGATCTTTGAATAAACTATGACCACAAGAGCATACTCTGTGGTTTATGAATTATACTTGTAAGTTATGACAGAATCGAAATTACACAAACCTGCGATATATTCAAGGAGTTTAAAGGATTGCACTGCTCCTGAACGTCTTCAACTGCACCAATAAGTTTGTTACCCCTCGAAGCCTGTATTGCGAGGTACTGATCTAAAACGGGAATCCCGCGGTTTCTTATATCGCTTTCAGTAAGTGAATTCAACATCAACATGACCCATATTGGCCTCTTTCGTTCCCAATTTTTAGTTAAAAGTTCGTAGAGTCGATCAGCGTAAGGTGTCCCGTGCGAGCCATACCGACTATCCTTTCTCCGCAACCATGAAGGCATCTTTCTTCTGATGTATTTTAAATGAGATTTCAAACGTTTATACATCTTTCGAGGTATGAGATGTTTTAATAACATTCCCGTGGGCAACAATTGACATTTTACAAGAGCTCGCATTGTGTTCTCGTTGGTCAAATCCAGTTCAAAATATACATTCTGACTATTCGTGAAAGCCTCTTTGCTGTTGATGGGGATGTAATCCCATACTCGTGTGTAGGGAACGTGGATGGTTCCGAAGAAATATGCTGGTGGAGATCTCTTGATTAGCCATAGAAAAGAATTCAGCTCCGTCTGAGACTAAAAATATACACAAGACAGAGTTTGCTTGGGAGATAAGTAATTCAATTGGAAAAGACAGTCATAAAAATCGGCTTACTGCGTGGTAATACGATTACGAACATTCAAAACATAACCTACTGTCGAATCTTGACACTTCTCTAGTGGAACCCGCGACGAAGTAACTCGTAGACTTCCCTGTCAAACACAATAAAAATTTACAAGGTTAATACTTAAACTTAAATCGTCTTTGATCAACCAATACCTATGGATAATAAGATTTTTTCAAGTATTTAGAACAACTTACGCTTAAGAATAAAATCCAAAGTAGTACATGGCAGGATTCCGCCATCCCTCCATCGATGCCGTCAGAAGATGGGCTGAAGATTTGGACCAATTTAATTGTTTTTTGGGCCACCTATCCATCGGTTCTTCGCACTCATGTTTCTCAATAGACAATTTTTGAAGTCATGTCACCAAGATCACTTATAGAGTCTTCACGACTGAATGAGAAAGGCTATGATTGGCTAAAAGTGTTGAGTAATCATTCAAGAGAGTCCTAAACAAAAGAGTTTGTGCCTTTGTTTATGAGCTAGAGCGATGTACCAGTGACAGTCCGTGCCTTTCAAAAACTGACCTTAATTAAACCTGTTTTGAGCATTCTTAAAATCAATTGCCGTGAGTGGTAGTCAGTTAAGAATGGGTCCACGAGTCGGTGTGCTGTGAGGTCGTCAAGCCTAAGTGAATCATAGTGATTGTCACCACTATTCCCTGGGGTCTAAACAGATCAGTGGAACCGCAATCCTCGTGGATGCAGTTCAAACACAAACGCACCAATAAAAACACTTTATCATACTTCTATTCTTTACACTCCTTTGATTTCAACCTCATTGTGAGCATTATCAGAGCTAAGTGGAATAGAAACCCATCTGTTTATCTAAATCATAAACACATCCAGCGCGAATTCCAAATCATACCGAGAACAAATCTTCCACTACGCTCCACAAAGCACTTAACGTTTTATATTTGCTATATATTTAAATGTCAACTGACACCAGAATTAGAGACCAAATATAAGGATTAGAGTTAAGCTAGTAGAAGCTTTAAGTAAATGGTTTTTACTTATAGGGCTATTTAAGAAGATTATCTATTATTCCAGTTAACTTTTTTAACTTTTTTTTGTCTGTCGACATTTTTCGAAAAAGCATCTCTTAGCTTTTGCGGCACGTGAAATCTCAGTTCTCAAGCAAAAAAACAACAACAATTCTTTACTAGTGGAAAAGAGCGAAGAAATTTTCGAGAGGTAGATAAATAAAAGAATGCTTGTCTTTGGTGAAACGGTTCGCCAAAAGTTAAAGTGAAACGTAGTCATTTTGTCCAGTTTGGGGCCAGGTAAGTGAAAAAGTCGGCATTGCGTTTTTTCCAGAGCCTACTTTTAAATGACCGCAAGCATCAAAGAAAAAAATTGGTACATTGCTTTGAATTATGAACTTTAATCGCGAAACACAGAAGTGCGGCTCTTTGGGCGACTAGATAAGGAAGGATGCAGTTAAATTAGCCTCAGAAAGCAGGAATAAATACGTCGGTTTGTACAGCGAAAGTGGCGCCTACACTTAAGTCTTGGATTCAAATTCCATTTTTTCGAAAATATTGAGTTAGAAACATGTTTTTGGATTTAAAATTTGAAAAATTTGCGAGTTCTTTTGTATGTGCCTCTGGGATATTGTGAGTTGAGGATAAATCTGGAAGATTCGTATTCAGAAGGGTGGAACAGTCGTTGACCTGATCACGTAGTTTACCGTTTGCATGGGCAGATTATTTTTCACCCGACTCAATGATAGATGGAACTGTGTTGGGTTGACAAATAGGAAACAGCAAAGGCATACCGCTCATTCAGTGACACAGAGATATGTTCGCAATATACACGATACTGATGTAAGCCAGTATAGGTCTTTTGCGGTAGCTACCTAGCTTGGTTTCTTCCTATTCTTTTCCATTCTTTCTGTTCATTTTCTGTAATTTCTTTTTGGTTTTTTTCTGCTCTGTCGTGGAACCATCCTGCTTTCAATCCCTTCTCTCAGTCTACGTCTTCTGTTCTGTTCTGTTCTGTTCTGTTCTGTTCTGTTCTGTTCTGTTCTGTTCTGTTCTGCTCTGCTCTGCTCTGCTCTGCTCTGCTCTGCTCTGCTCTGCTCTGCTCTGCTCTGCTCTGCTCTGCTCTGCTCTGCTCTGCTCTGCTCTGCTCTGCTCTGCTCTGCTCTGCTCTGCTCTGCTCTGCTCTGCTCTGCTCTGCTCTGCTCTGCTCTGCTCTGCTCTGCTCTGCTCTGCTCTGCTCTGCTCTGCTCTGTTCTGTTCTGTCTTCTCCTCTCCTCTCCTCTCCTCTTCTTTTTTCTTCTCTTCTCTCCTCTCCTCTCCTCTTTCTGCCATTCTTTCTCCATCATAGTTTCTTTACATTCCTGTTTATATTCTTTCTTACTTCACATGATACGCCTTCACGTTTCATATTGTTACGTGCAGAAAATGAAATACTTCCAATCCTAATAACTTGACCTAAAGTAATTTTCAAGTAAGTTCTACTTCTGTGCTGATAGTATAGGGATCAAACGGTCCTAACTACAATACTTCAGACGTCAAATCGATCGACTAGACGATAACCCAAAGCTCAGATCGTTTTTCATTTGCATTCAATGTGTTTTGCGCAAAACGCTAGCCGATGATAAACTTAAAGACCTCGAGTCAAATATTTTGAATGATAGGGTGACATCAAGCTAATGAAATCAGAAAAATGTCGCACGCTTGCCACACTGAGCGCCATCTCCACAACTTAATGTTTTCATTACTATATTTTGGGATCATTGCTGTATGCATTGCACTTATCAGCTCTAAAATATTTGGCTATGCTGGTCTATACTTGACTCCTTGACTACTAACGCCCTACAATATTGAGCTAAATTCTAACTTCTTGAGCGGATTAGAGGGAGGAAAACTGTTCTTGAAGCACGAAATGCACATAGTCATGGTGGTCCATACAGGGAGGAAACCCATGAGCATTACAGTGATAGCTTTAAGTTACAGATTATATGCCAAAGAAATATTCTTAGAGTCAAGGCTCAGTGTTGATAGAATTCGACTCATGTCCGTGACGTAGCCGTACCGAGCATTTTCATTCGCTGAACTATGATTTCGCGCGCTTTGTTTGATTCAAAGGCTGTGCCTACAGTGCCCTTTCTCGAGTCATGCGAAAACTTGTTTATAAATAGTGCGATCTTACGTCCTTTGATATTTTACCGTAAATTGAATAGGAGGACCTTTATAACCCGGCCATCCTCGACGAATCGTCACAACTGGTCGGTAGATAGAGGTAAGCCGCTTAATAGAGGTATAAATTAGTGTAAAAACCCTCTTTGGGACTTTGAAAACTGGTCGTCCTGGTCGCCAAATAAGTTAGGTCGCTCAACAGAGGTATAAATCAGACTGCACAAAAACCCTTTATTTAGAGACCAAAAAATAAAGGTTGGCTGAGATTCTACTTTATTGGTTCTTCAACGAAATACAAACATTTTCGCGGAATAGAATAATAGGAGCCAAGTTCGAAAGCCGATGAAAATCAAAGATATGTAATTAAGTTTTGCGTTGATTGTGTCCTGCGCGTGCTCTAACCTTTTCTCTTATCGATGCGGTGGTAATTAAATCGATTGATAACATCAGATGTACAATTGGATCCGGACGAGATATAATTTTTGTTTGTGAAAAAAATCCGAAAATATTTGACCGCGCATGAGATAAACTCGATGTAATCTTGTAAGAATGTTAATTTAATATCGTGTCCATTGGAATATGTGTTTGGATACCAAAACAAGTCACTCAGTAACCTTTCCATTTTGCCGATGCGTGTGGGAACCGCCTTTAATCAAAAGAATATTTGCAGCTAGGCGGATCGCGTGCGTAGGGCGATTTCTTAGTTAAAGTGCGTTTGTACGAGGAATAAAATCGTGCAACTTGTCGTGCAACATTGTTGCGTTGCAAGTTGCAGAGTGAAGGTGGCTCGTATTATATACCATCCCGCGTGCATTAAATTTTCATTGTCACAAAGGTTAGAAAGAGCTTCTACTTCTGCCACCGAACAAAGTCGCTCAACAAAATTGTGTTGTTGTACAGGATGATAAGAGCACATTCACAATGCATCTGGAAACGCAAGAATGCTGCGCAACAAGTTGCACGATTTTGTTGCTCGCATATTATCGTGACTTTATGCTTTGTTGACAACGACGTGATGCTTGGAGCTAATGAGTTCTTAAGGCAGAAATTTCAGCCAAATAAATAAAGCCTGCACTAGATTATCAGTTTAGATTGACTTTTTATATTCATGGCTTGGCGAGGTATTTCATAAGAGCAGAATTTGTATTGGCTTTTCTGAGGTTGAGGAAAAAGCTGCGTCGAGTTGGTATTGCGGTGCATTGTGGGAATGTTTTAGTGGACGAAATAGACGCCATTTTGGAAATATGTCCCCTAAAATAGTCCACCATGCACTGTAATGTCAACTCGGCCCAGTTTTTACCTCAATTTCGAAACGGCTGATAACTGTGACAAACTCAATTTACAGACGTCAGTGCAGTGACCGTGACACTGTCGATTTTCATTGGTCGAACAATGAACTTGTGCGTTGTGATTGGACCAAAGAATGTCACTCCCATACTATGAAACTGCCGCATGTCGCTTTGCTGACATATACGAATCAGAATCAACCTAATCTATAAACTTTTGCAACAACATTGTGCGCAATGCTAAAAGCCGCTGAGGGCCTACTACGCAGGCTACTACACTACGTGTCTTCATCAGTTTTCTTTTTCTTTACATATTTATTGGGCATATAAGAATAAAAAGATTACAAATGCTATCTGGGCTACCCAATGGGGAAAGTGTGAACGGGACTCTAAGTCCCATGCTATAGGCGATTCCCTTTGAAATAACAATGAAAAGGTATAGGAAATATACAATAACATCTGAAACTTATAGTACAAATCTAAATAACGCTAAAATAAATAAATAAATAAATAAATGAATGAATGAATGAATGAATGAATGAATGAATGAATGAATGAATGAATGAATGAATGAATGAATGAATGAATGAATGAATGAATGAACGAACGAACGAACGAACGAACGAATGAATGAATGAATGAATGAATGAATGAATGAATGAATGAATGAATGAATGAATGAATGAATGAAAGAATGAATGAATGAATGAATGAATGAATGAATGAATGAATGAATGAATGAATGAATGAATGAATGAATGAATGAATGAATGAATGAATGAATGAATGAATCAATGACAAGCAGTCTACAGTGAAGTGGCATAAAAATACAACAAACAAAACAAAAACAAACAACAACAAAAAAGACCAAAGACATGTCATTAACTTTAAAGTCACGAGTTTCGAATTTCTTCGACTCATACAACCACAAGTGATCACGTGACGCAGATACCCTGCTTTGGACACAGCGCGCGCGTTAGTTTAGTACTTGAGGCCATAAAGTTGGTGAAATAAGGTGCGCGTAAGGTTAACAATAAGCTGGATTTGGTAATCTTTCTCATCTTTATTTTAAATCATGTCAAAATCATTCCGGTACTCAGGGTTTTTCCCGGAAATTACTGGCCATTAGAAGAAACCGCAAAATTACCATCGGTTCCAAACATACCTCCCAAGGATTAGACGGTAATCAGATGGTATAAACGCTTCCGGATCCGTTGATACTAATATTAGAGTGCGCTATTGTAGCTTGGGTTATGTTTTTCCATTTTAGATCACGGGTTATTCCGGCTTTAGTGTTGTGGTTTTTTGTTTGCCAATAGAAATTATAATCATCATTCATCATCCATCATCGTAGATCAATATGAATGTAATTCGAACCCTACCATTGAGTTTGAAAATTATAAATACGCTCTATTGTCACGCCACGGTTACAGTCACGGTCAAGCCGGGTCACGTCAAGCGTGACGAGTGCGGATATAACAGAGCCTGCCTTCACCATGTTCACCGTCACCATAGCCGTTCAGCTGATCTGAAATAGTGATTTAGAAATGACGTCACTGCAAAACTGAGTGTCATGAAGCCTGCGAAAATTGACTTATAAAAGTTTTTATCTGAGATAAATCTAGATTTTCAGGAGAAGTTTTTGTTATTTTGTATACATTTACTTTGATATTTATTATTGAATGAGAAAATGAAATAAAGAAATAACCGTTAACAGAGTCGCCGGGTTACTAAGGATGACACTTCAGTTTTGCAAATTTTCTCGATTCTGATTGGCTAATATTTTTTCTCAGATCTGCTGGGTGACAATGCAGAAGATCGTGATTGGATGATCAATACTTCAAGCGCTATGCGGTTGTTGTCACGCCGTCGTACCGTGGGTGCCAGATCAGTGTCATGATCAAACCACAATTCTTGGGCTACCTGTGGTGAAAGTCGAAACACCGGAAGTGACGGAATCCGGAAATGATAACATTATTAATCTCCTTCAAGCGTCTTGATTCAAGTGTATCTCTTTTAATTGAGAGCAGAAAGACGTATGACTCAATATCGATTTTAAAGAATGTAACCACGGCAACGGCGAAGGACGAAGAAGCGAGTGAGAAAATATTTTATTTTTAATTCAAGTAAAGTTTGTGAAACGTTTGGGGGAAAAATTCACTCAAATCTTTGTTTTAGATATTTTAATATTCTTTGCAGAAAAAGGGCAGGGTTTGAATTGGAAAACTTATTGATAAGTTTATTTGAAAGTTGGGGAATGTAAACAAAATTAAAAGGCACTTCCTAAATTTACCGGAAGTGACGTAAACTTTGAAGAATTTTATCAACATATTTTCGTTTTTCCTGGTTTTTCAATTTGTGAAAAGGATGGTTTAAGACGACACTTGTCGTGTTATTGTCGTAGCCTTGAAACTATTTTGAGAACGAAAATTACAGGAAACTAAAATACGAAAATGAAATAATCCTAGAAGGATCGTAATTGGTATTTCTTAATTTGAACATAGAATAATGTACTATCTATCTATAAATTTGTTTAAAAAAAAAATTCCTAAAAAAACCTATTTTGTTAAATTTATTTTGAAAGAAGAATTATGAAAGTTGGGTTGTGAAGCGTGGTGTTGCGTGAAACGTGACCTCACGCGCCATGAAACGTGAGTGGCGTGAACATATAAACAAAAGCACTCAATAGGTTGCCTTACAGCTGGCCAACGAACATGGCTGACAATATGACAGATTGGGTGTGTATATAAACCGAAAAAAAGGGAAAAAATTATCCGATCGGCTGCACTCACTAATAAATATCTCAACCAGGACTTGCCCTTGAACTTTGAGATAATTATTTACTATCTTGGAATGATCCGCTAAACCAGACGGTGTAGAAGTGAGTAACTCTAGATGGCAAAGGTCAAACCAACAATGTGCTTCTTGTCAAAGATTCTACGTCTCGTTAGACATTGTTCTTGAGTTATTCATACGGTTTTTTTTGGATTTACAAGCTGCATGGTTAAGGAACTCGTCATTAGTGCGAAAGGAAACGATCTAATTCTACATTACTGGGAGTTTATCCGCTGCTTTGTCCATCAAAGGAAAAGGAAAAAGATCGGGAAATCCAACGTGGTTTCATATTGGAAAAGAAAGTGAATGAAAGAACGAAGACTGCAGCGTTCGCGATGGAGACAAGCTTAGATAAGATGGTTTTATTTCGAGAAAGAGAAATCTGTAATACTACAGGAAGTACTGGAGAGTGGATTCATCGTTTTTGTACAAAATTGGGGAACGATTTCTTCTGCGAAGTCGACAAAGAATACGTCAAAGATCCTGCAAATCTCGTCTGCTTGAATGAGGAAGTAACATGTTTTTCACAAGCGTTGAATTTACTCCTAGACAAGCCCGATTTTCCCGACGATGATTTTATTCGATTTGCTAAAATATCTTATCAATCGTCCGTGTTAGACAAGACTGTCGCTAAAACAGCCGAGCACTTGTACGGCCTCATTCATGCAAGGTTCGTCCTAACCGACAAAGGATGCAAAAAAGTGCTCCATAAATACCTCAACGGGGATTTTGGACATTGCCCTAGAGTTTTGTGCTCAAATGCTAATGTGTTACCCATAGGTATGTCGGATCAACCTGGAGAAGAAATGGTCAAAGTTTATTGTCCAAAATGCTGCGAGGTATATGAGCCAAGACAGTTGAAATATTGTTATATCGATGGGGCTTATTTTGGAACTGGTCTTCCACATATGCTATTCATGGTCTTTCCAGAATATAGGCCAAACCGTACTACAGAAAATTATACTCCAAAACTCTATGGTTTCAAGCTACATTCGTCTGCTTTTGAGCAAGATAGCTCGGAGAACGATAAAAAAGATATCACTATGAACGGAGCGCCTAGAATAACGGTGAAAAAAACTAAACTACGCTAATACTTCACACAAATTAAGTGAATTTTTCTTGAATTGGGAGATACATTGAATAAATTTTAAAGCAATTAAATTTCCTTCGAGTAAGATTATTTTATGCCTTAATTTTTTCATTCAGCATTCAGGGTTAGGAATCTACAGAATGCAAAACTTCATACAATTGACTTGCTTGGTCACCATAGCAACTTGGTAGAAGAAATTTCTACTATGAGTCATGTTTGCAATAACCTCAACAGCTGTTTGGATGTCGATATTGAATACTTCCAGTCCCAAGAGTTTTTTCTGTTCGAACTTGTTCACTCGTCTAGATCTAGAGATATCACCATGGAAACCATTCATATCTTGTCATTCTGCTAGTTGCCATAAGCGTCGTTTGACTTCTTTCAATTTGCATTTGTGTCGAACTGATGTACCTTATGCGGAATCCAAAGCTGAATATTTATATAATATATATGATTTCCAAACGTAATCATATCAAGGTACAGTATACATTTTTCAAGATTTTACATTTGAAGACAAGAATTATAAGTAGAATCTATGTCGACAGTTGGTTCAAACCTGTAAATAGCAAATATATTGAATGAAATTCGCTTTCCAAAGGCCTGAATATATATATGACTGCTAATATGCTTTAGAAATTTTAAAATGTATAGAGGGATTTTACAACAGCTGTTGTAGAGCAATCCAAAATAGGAGTTTTTTATTTTTAGAAATGAAAATTGCCATGCAATAGACCCCTTATTGCAGCACATCGGTATGAAGCTCAATTTGGAGGACAAAAGAATTTCAAACTCCTGAGAATTTGGGACCTGTTGTTTAGCCCTCCAAATTGAGCTGCATTCTGACGTGCTGCAAGTCAATAATACAATAATATATATATATAGACTCAAAAAATATCCATATCTCCCCAAAAGGGGGATGGTTAAACATTTCTTAAGGTAGCAAGAACTGAGAGAATACAATATTATAGTAATTCTAGGGACAATTTTGCAGTTGGGGGTGGGATCTGGGGTTATCGTTCTTCTGCATCAGTGGCAAATATGGATACAATTCTGGGATAATAAGGTTTATAAAATATAATTCAAAACTTTTTGTTTGTATTATTTATTTATTGTTTTTATGGATTTTTTACTAGTTTTTTTTAAATTTTGTTTTAAGCCCCTGTCACATGCTACAATTTCTCGTGCAACTTGTCTCGCGAAAATAAAGTATTGCAAGTTACATGCATAATTTGAATCAATGGTGAATGGTTGGCTTGTACGCACACTCTAATTGCAAGCTGCACGACCATGTCACGTAAATTTTTACAAAGATTGTTGCAGAAAGAAGAAGTCGATTCTACTTTTCGTGCAGCAAAAAAATGAAAAATTCAAGTTGCACAAGGGGATGTCAAAGGTGAAAAACGCTCATGCAACCTGCAATAATTTTTTTCGCGAGACAAGTTGCACAATTAAGAAATCATGGCCTGTGACACGGCCTTTAGGAAGCCTATAAGGTCTACATTGTGATGGATTTGTGCTTGTACATGTGTGGTCAGTGACTGGTTAACTTCATAAAAATGCTTATACTGGTTAGTGTGTCCACAAAATCTGACAAACATACCATAAAGTTTTTATCATGAAACTCGGCTCACCACATTATAGACCTCATTTTAGCTTGAGCACATGCAATGTTTTGCCCATTTCATACCATCTGTCATTCCCTTGAGTATTGTTTTTTTGTTTGGATGCTAATGAAACAAAGAATCCTATTGTCAAAGGAATAATGCATGGACCGTCTGAAATGGGCAAAACAAACACCTGAGCTAAGGAGTTGTATTCTCATGCTATCTATGTGTATAAATGCTGTAAATTTTTGAACTCTAAAATATTTGCCAAAAAATTTGTATATACTGGTACAATAAAAAGACCCATCTTTATCATGAAATAATTTAACCTATTATCATAACTTCACATTAAGTTATAAAGTGTATATATTTTAGTGTAAGCTTTAATGCTAGTCTGTTTCATTTATGGTGTTGTCAAAATGTATTTATTAAGTTATTCTTTAAAATAAAGTAAATTATTGAAGTTACAGTTTTTGTAACCGGTTTCACGATTACCAGGGCGAGGGGGAGTTTTTAGGTGGTGGGGGGACTTGGCATGTGCTGAGAGCAAAGAAATATAAATTACAATGATACAGGGTTTGTGCTAATACTTGAAATCCTTAAATAGCCCAGCTGGAACTCAACACTCATTTTTAAGTGCACTTGAAAAGCCCTTGAAAATAGAAAAGTGTTATACTCCTGGAAAATTCCTTGAATATTATAACTAGCTTATAATGATCATCTGTTGCTTGATTTTTCTTCACAAATCACTTGTTATTTCGATTGTAACTTTGTTCCAAGAACGACTAGGTTGGTATGTTATTTTCCATTGATATTACATCGATGTTATCAAATTTAAATACCCTTTAATAATGATTTCGCTGTTTTTATTGATTGTTAGAAAAATCCCAAACAAAAGTGATCCTTGACAATCATCATTTTGGACCTTGAAAAGTCCTTAAAAAGTCTTGTTTTGAATCTTGTTTTGGAAATGTAGCACAAACCCTGATGATAACACAAAATACTTATGATACTTTATAGATGTTTTCTTTGACACTTTTATTCAGCCATAAAATACAACATTACAAAAGTAGAAAAAAGACAAAAAAAATCCCACAAAGGAATGTCCTTTTCTATCACCTATAATTCCTAATGACACATCACACACACATATTCTTGGTACCTTAGTGCTTTGCTGATTGGTTAGTTACACAAAAAAGATCCAATCACATAGCAGCAAAATATTAGGTTCAGTTACCTTGGTTACAGGAATGATTAACGAATTATGTTAAAGCTGTGAGAAAAAATACATAGTAAATGCCAATAAAATGTTATTTCGAAATGCAGCCCAGATTCCTTTTTTTGGTTAGCTAGATATGATTACAATCCTTCTCTTTCCTTTCTAGCCATCATTTTGGGATTTACGAGCATGCTTAATCAAGATAAGGACTGTGATTGGTCAAATAGCTATCCAATCAGTTGCTATCAGAGTAACAGTCACCAGCGCTAACCGGTTTTTTCTTGTAACTGCGTCTCTTCTTCTTGCGAGGTGTTTCTTCGTCATCATCGCTTGTTGTTTCTCGGGGAGTTTTCTTCTTGCTTCTCTCGTACTCAGAGTCATGCTCACTTAACTCTTCGTTGCTGCTTTGTGCTGCCTTTTTGGTCTTCTTCTCTGCTTCATTGTCACTCACTGATAAAGGAATAAGCAAAAACGTAAAATTTTATCTGTTAGTAGATTGGCTAACCTGTATGCATTGGAACATAACTGTGGCTAAGACTGATCTAGAGTTAAAGTCAGGTTGCATGCAGGCTATACATGTTGGCATGCACGTGGCGTCACAGCCAACGATTTTGAGCACTTTTTCCCATCCCAGATAACTTTAAAGAATCATAGTTTACTTTGCGTAATAGACCCTCTTAGTTTGAGCGTAATGTTTTCCCATTTAAGTCACGTGTCATTCCCTTGAGTATCATTTTTTTGTTTAATGGTTGTGCATGAGAAGACAAATGAATATGGATACAACTCAAACAAAGAATCTTATTCTCAAGAGAATGACACGTGGTCTGAAATAGGAAAACATTAAGGTAAAGGAGTCTATTTCCTCGTATCTTCTGAAATAGAGTAGATGACAACCATGTCATATGGCACGGTCACGGTATCGTTTGAACCAATCATAGCATGTGAAATCACTGCTTAACCAATCAGAATGCTTAGACACGGCAACGTCATAGTTGTACAAAACTGACACTCCATTTTAATCTTCCGAATGAAAAACATTTTCCTGCGTATGAGAACGTACTTTTATCAGCATCACTGTCTTCGAGGTCACTTGTTCTTCGTCGCTTTTCTTTGTCTTTGCTCTTTTTCTCCTTCTTTCGCTTGTGGTGTCTGAAAGGAAATATTTATTTAACTTGAGCATTTGAATGGTACTAGAATATATTATCGAACCCGGAAACAACCTCTGGGCTGATCTAAGTCAGGGCATGGCTAACTCACAGATTGAACCCTGAAACAACCTCTGGGCTGATCTAAGCTAAGGCACGGCTGAATCACAGATTGAACCTTGAAATAACCTCTGGGCTGATCTAAGTCAGGGCACGGCTAACTCACAGATTGAACCCTGAAACAACCTCTGGGCTGATCTAAGCTAAGGCACGGCTGAATCACAGATTGAACCTTGAAATAACCTCTGGGCTGATCTAAGTCAGGGCACGGCTAACTCACAAATGGAATCGGAATTAAGCGTTTCGGTTTTTACGGTCAAAGAAAAACCGAAGAAAAACCCTTGAATCAAGGGATACACTCAACAAACTCTACCCACACTGTGATACCGAGTCCAGAAATCGAACCCGAGACCCCAGAGGTGAGATTCGAATGTACTACCACTACAACACACAAAATAGTGATAAAATTTAGTAAGCTGATTGAGATGGGTGCGCCAATCTTGTCATCAGTGCTGAAGCGACTTCCTGCAGCTTGCGTTAACCAATTCTCCCAGACAAGATCACATTTAAAGCGCCATTACGTTTAAATTTAATTAATCGTTTGAGTCGCCGCGGGGCGCAGTTTTTGACCGCAATCTGATTATACCTTACTTATCCGTTTAATGGCATATTCCCTTACGAATTCGTAAAATACCCAGGTGTGTCTTGATTACAGACATATTTACTGGGTGAGCCTCATATCATTTCAACGTCAAAATATTCACTAATACCAACGGTAAAGTAAAGCATGCACAACTTCAACAACGGACCTTCACTGGAACACACGAATCAGGATCTGGAAGGGTATTCGCGGGATACGGGAAACTAGGAAAAAATCTTACGTGGTTCGGGATTTTGGCATCCGCCGTGACTCCGGAATTGCCGGCAGCCAAATTCAGGTTTTTTAATCAATTAATTGATTTTTATTTATGACATTATGGAAGAGACTTAATTAAGTTTTCGTTTTATGCGGGAGACGTACCTTGATCGCTTTGGTGATTCCGAGGGCGAACGACTTGATTTCCCTTTACGCTCCGAGTCACGGTCACGGTCTCTGTCGCGATCACGGTCACGCTTTTCATGACGATCCCTGTCACGATCTTTACGATCTCTGTCACGGTCACGATCAACACGGTCACGATCACGATCTCGGTCTCTGTCACGCTCGCGATCTCTGTCACGATCACGCTCCCGATCCTTGTCTCGTGTTTTTTCACGACTCTTTTCTCGTTCGCGGTCCTTTTCTTTTGATTTTTTAGGCCTGTCTTCGTCTTCATCCATATCATTATCAGACCTATTCGCGCCTTTTTCCGGCTCCTCTTCACGCACGTCCTCCGTCTTTTCTGCTGATTTTTCTGCCGATTTTTCTCTCGACCTATCACGTGATCTCTCCCTCGACCTATCACGAGGCTTCTCCTTTGACCGGCTACCACGTGACTTCTCCACAGACTTCGAGCGCGACCTGTCACGTAATGGCTCTGGCGACGCCTCACGGGATTTCTCGCGTGACCTCTCGCGGGATTTCTCTTTAGACCTGCGGGTTTTCTCGCGGGATCTCTCGCGGGATCTCTCCTTAGATTTTCTTCTGTAATCCCGAGATCTGTCACGTGATCTATCCCGGGTTCTCTCGGGGGTTCGCCGAGGTCGGCCGCGACGTCTATCCCTGAAATCAAAATATAAGATTGCCATTAACAAGTCGATTAAACGCAGGACAATTCTTCACACAATTATTATTTGTGGCCCTTTTCAATCCGATCCTTGGACCCAACATCCTACTCTCTTTCTCGAACGGTTTCCTGCGCCATCTTGAAAGGTAGCCGTGCCTCTGCATGGAAGCGAGACGAACGGTGACCTTGCAATGATAGAGACTTTTTTTAACTCCTTAGACAATTATTCAGATGTCTCTATCACTGCAAGCTCACCGTTCGTCTCGCTTAGATGCAAATGCACAGCTACGGCAGTTTTAGGTATGCATAATGCGTTACCATAGTTACTATGACGACACTAACCTGCTTCTTGAACGTCTGATCCTGTCACGTGACGTGGACCTTTCACGTGATCGTCTTCGTCTGTCTCTCAATGGGTCTCTACCCCTGTCCCTGGAATAGTGAAGGAAGATGTGTTAATAAACCATCACGAATTTATTATTCTACCACCCTAGTTACTGTTGCTACGTCGGACAAGCTAAAATGTGTTTTTGATATTTCCCTGTGCCATCTTGAAAGGTAGCCGGGCCTTCGAAACGAAGCGAGACGAACGGTGATCTCGCAGTGATAGAGACATGTGAATAATTGTCCAAGGTGTTAATAAAATGTCTTTACCATTGCAAGCTCACCGTTCGTCTCGCTTCGTTTCAAAGACTCGGCTACCTTGCAAGATGGCGCAGGGAGCTGTGAAGGGACTATTTGCTGGAAATTGTAAATGTCTGTCTTAGAATCGATCTTCTAAATTCGAGTTTGTTTTCATTCGATATTCCATTGTGGGAGCATTTTTGGTGGTCACTCAAGCGAAGCCGGGATGAGTGTATTGTTTCGTTTATTTGTTTATTAATTCATTGGTTATTTTGTTTCTTCTGAATCAGTTTACTAACTCAATGTGCGCCTTCGACTCAGCCACGTTGAGCTGCGTCCCTCGAGATTCAGCTACTCCGCTGCAAGAAAGGATGATAAGCCACCCCAAATCATTCATCCCCTTGTTTATTGTATTCGCCAACTGAATATATACATTCATACATACCTACTATACCTTCCTGTAGTTCATTCATCCATCCATTCATATCCTCCCACCCATCCATCAATCCGTTTATACATCCATCCATCCCTCCACCCATCCGTCCGTCCAGCCACCCATCCGTCCATCCATCTCTATTCATCAATTCATTCATTCATTCATTCATTCCTTCCTTGCTTCCTTCCTTCTTCCTTCTTTCATTTTTCCACATTTCTAGGACTTTGCGTAATTTTGAAAGCTTCCCGAAGTTTGGCCAGGAAGTTGTGAAGCTCTCACCAGTAACATCACTAGTAACATCACTATTCTTGTCTCTTACCTCGACTTTGAGCGTGATCGACCTCGCCCTCTTGATTTGGACCAGGATGGTGAGCGTGATCTGCGTCTGCGAGTAGGGGATCTGGAAAAAGAAAAATGGATAAAATAATGAGAACTATGAGAACAACAACAAGAATGAGACAGAAGCAACCACAGCACTAAGCAAGGATAACTGCAGCATCAGTAACAACAACAAGCGAAGCATGAAACAGAAGCAACAACAGCACTAAGCAAGGATAACTGCAGCATCAGTAACAACAACAAGCAAGACAGGAAACGTCAGCAATGATAGCAGCAAGCGAAGCATGAAATAGCAGCAACAACAGCAACGACGATAACAATCAAAGCATGAAACAACAGCAGCAACTGCAGAAAAAAAAGAACAAGCGAAGCATGCACAAAATAGCAGTGCTCAGCAACGACAAGCAAAGCACAAAACAGCAGCAACAAGTCAACGATGACAACAAGCAAAGCATGAAACAACAGCAGCAACAGCAGAACAACAAGAACAAGCGAAGCATGCACAAACTAGCAGTGCAACAAACAAAGCACAAAAACAGAAGCAACAACAATAATCCTTATTATTAGATCTCTACAGTAGCTTACCGTGACTTTGATCTTCGTCTCGACCTTGATGGGGATCTGCTTCTTCGATCTACTTAAAACAACATATAGCTTCATCAGTCAACAACAACCAAAATAATGTAAAGCAACTCTAATTCATGAGGGTGACACGTAGGAGGAAGGCAAAGGTCTAACCATTTACAGATATTTTTAGAGCAAAGGTAGCACCTTCTACTCAGGTATTTTAAGAGCCCGAGTGAACCCACAACTCATGAACAAAAAGAACAGTACCCAACCAAGCCAACCGGGATACTCCTTGACCATAGGACATTAACACAACTCTGGAAGATCTAAGGGTACTGAATATAACATATGGGAGACATTTCGAAAGCATTAAGGATGGGTGCTGCGTTGGAAGGGCACACACACTAGAAAAATGCCGAGTAGCTGCAGTAGGGGCATAAAGGCAACCCAAGGGAGAAGAAAACATTATTTTGTATTGCTTATCTTTGAAGTAAGGGCACAAAGTTGACCCGGGTGCACCCTGCTGCACCCCTCCCAGGATCGGCCCCTCGAAAGGATTCAAGTCTCACCTCTCCTTGAACCTCTGTCACTATCATTTTTCTCCTTGTCGTATTTTGATGCTGGTTTGACAATAGCATGCTTGGAATAGCTCACTCTGTCCATAGAAAGAAATGGAATGAAAGGAGTCAAAAACGGAACTATCAACTATTGATTTACAGGCAACAACTCACTCAAAAACAAAAATACTGTTTTTCTGTAGGTGGCATGGGTGGTGAGTGGTTTACTCCTCGCCTCTCACCACTGTGGTCTGGGTTCAAGCCCTACTGGATCAGATGTGAGTTGCATTTGCTTGATGTATTTATCTCCGTAGACCTAATCACCTTCATAAGTGAATTGCCCAATTTAAACCATGTGATGCTTACATGATGTTTCCTAGAGAATTGTTTCTTTATAATGTTTTCATATCCACAGGAATATGAAGGAATAAATCTTAGAAAGATAAAGGAACAATTCTCCAGGGAAAACGATGTAAACATCACATGGTTTGAATTGGTAATTTACATATGTAGGCATAGGTCTCTTGCCACGAGGGTTTATCTCTGTGGTTTCTCCAGTTTTCCTCCCTCCATAAAAATCAACATGTGAGTTAAGTGTTGTGTGTTGTACTGTAAGTAGCGAATGTAGTGGAAGTGTGTGTGGAGTGATCCTCACAGAAGAGTCCCATACAGGGAGTGATGGCTGTAAGATATAAGTTTTATACAAGTTTTTTTGATTTGGACTTACTTTAGTTGTCGACCACCAAAATAGACACCATTATACTGTAGAGCTGTGAGAACAGATGATGACTCAGTAAATTCAAGGTAGGCACACCTGTCGTAGATAAATAAAAATTAATAATCAGTAACAGTCATCTTCATACTGCAAAATTTCATGAACAGTCTGTATAAGCCAATTCAAAGTTTAAGAATTGTTTCCAGTGCGCATGCAATTTTATCCCAAATTTCTCACCTTCTTTTGTTAATTAAAAACAAAAGAAGGTTTAAACAAAAGGTGAGAAATTTGGGATAAAATTGCATGCGCACTGGAAACAATTCTTAAACTTTGAATTGGCTTATGCACTCAAATTGAAACATAGAACAAAGAAATATGGATACAACTCAAACTAAGATATTATTCCCAAGAGAATAACACATGGTCTGAAATGGGTAAATGTTATGCCTAAAGCTGCAGTAATAGGGGCAATAAAATAGTACTACAGTACTTGTTGCAGAGCAAATATTGCTTGTATTACCACTCTATGCACAACAAATTTTCTTTGTTGCAGAGAATAGAAAGCACTTAGAACTACTTCTGCAACAAAGCTATGCAACAAAATTTTGTTGTTGCACAGGGTGGTAATACGAGCAACATTAACTCTGCAACTTGCAACGCAACAACATTGCATGACAAGTTGCATGATTTTGTTGCTCGTATTACCAAGGTAAAAGGGTCAACAATATTACCTGGTTTCCTCAGATTCTCCTTCTAAGAGTCTAATAAACTTGACCTCTCCACAGGAAGAAAAGAAAGATAGAAGCTGTTCAGCAGAAATCTGCAGAAGAAAAAAGGAATGTTTAGACAACAGAGCATCAAACAGTCCAGTTTAGGATTCTCTGTTGCTCAGGAATAGCCTAGATTATTTATGTAGAATGCTCGGACATGTGTCAGTATCATACTAAGATGCATTTGATCTGAAATTTCTAAATAAAAGCTAAAGATCTACAGTAAAAATCGAAATGTGTTGATACGCTACCCCTATAATGCTCCCAAAATTGGCTGTGTGAAATGACTGATGTTGACTGTACGCTCCCCCTTCCCTCCCCTTGCAATGTTGTCTAAATGGCCAAAGTTGGGTACCGTGAGCTAGCCGCATTCTCAAGGAACAACATTGAATGGGGGAGGGGGGGATTTAGTTTATATACGATTTTTAAAGCGCTTTTTCTTACATGTACACTGCATGCTTAATTTTTCCAACATTATTCATAGGTAGTGTATCAACAGTTTTGATTTTTACTGTAGGTCTAGGAGCTGCTTTCTTACGACCCATAATGCATTTGTATCACAGTAAGAAACCAGTGAATAGGCTAACAGGTTTGTTTCACTCACACTCTTGTCCATTTTGCTGATGAACACAGTCCTGCGAATCTCTTCCAACTTGTGAGAGTCTGTGACATCAGTCAACAAAGGAGCTTGTGGCATTGACGCTGGGACAGTAATAGTAGTACCACCAGTAGTAATAATCTGGTTCATAAATAGGAATAAAAAATGTTAGTAAATACTATTAATTAGGTTTTACAGCTATTTTCATTATTCTGCGACCAAAATGACTCCAGACGTCTGGCATTTTGACTTCCATCAATCAAACTTACAACATACCAAGTTCATTCCAATAGAGTGATAAGGAAATTCCCATGAAGATAGATAGACATTTTCATACAAGAATTTCTTTATCGCTTGTGATCAGGATGTCGTCAATTTGATTGACGGAAGCCAAAATGCCAGACGTGTAGAGTTGGTAGGTCGCAAAAATATGAAAAGCGCTGGAATTGATGTAATGTATTGATAGCATAAAGACTGATTTATTATGCTCTAATGTATACTGTATATGTACAATACCTGTGGGGCCATGTGAGGTAAAGGTATTAAGGTTCCTTCAGTAGAAGCATCTCCAATCATCTCTGGTCTGGTCATAGAATCTGTAGTAAACAGGGTTAAAAAACATTGAAAATCTTTGGTTGTTTTCAATGTTCAACTGTGACCACTGGAGTGACCTTCTACGAACATACAGGGCTACAAATAATGCTGATCAATGGACAATGTCTGGCCAAAATTAGCACTTGTCTGGCCAAACATATCTTTGGTCGTTTTCAATGTTCAACTGTGACCACTGGAGTGACATTCTGCGAACATACAGGGCTACAAATAATGCTGATCAATGGACAATGTCTGGCCAAAATTCACACTTGTCTGGCCAAACATATCTTTAGCCAGTCAATCTCTTGACCTGTTGCATGGACTGCATGTTGTCGCTAGTTATCATATCTGAACATTTACAGTAGCGACATATCTACGGCTATTTTAAGAAAGGATCGTGAAGGTTCTGTTGTTGCATGCTGCATGTTGCGTACCAAGCTTATCATACGTGTATATTGTAATACAATAATAAGGAAATAAGTATTACCTTCAGGAATTGGAATGACAACCAGATGTCTATCAATAAACACAGTATTGGTGAGGTGCTGTGCAATATCTGTGCTTGACGGCTCCTTGAACTTCACAAAACAGACACGTGACTGAACTGGGATGGCAGAGTATCTGGAAATAAAGGAATTGGAGTTGAGTATGAAATTATACAGTAGTTTAATGTACAGGTCTCTTTATTTAGGATATAAATTTTTCCCTCTCAGATCCCAATGGCTGATTTTTGACCTCGAGCTAAAAAATAAAAATTCCTAGCTTTGGGCTTCCTGTGGTCTTGGTCTGATAAAAAAAATTCTAAATTTTTTGGCAAATTTCCTTTTTTTACTACATTTATCTTAATCCTAAACTTAAAGATCCAAAGTTGAGACTAAATCAAAGCATTAAAGAGCATTAAATGTTTTAGATTTTCAATCAAAGCTTAACTTACTCTGGAAACAGCTTCAAGTCTTCAATCTCTCCAAGAAAACCGAATAAAATCCTCATTTGGTCTGTTGTAGCGTTAGGAGCCACGTTTGTTACTTGTATGACCCTTGTAGCGAGGGTTTCTTCGCTCACCGTCATTTTTTGAAGAGATTTTTTGGACTAAAATCCTCCTTCTTCAACAAAAAACATGCGGCTTTTATTTCTTTGGAAACTGATCAATTGCGCATGCGCATGTCTGGGAGCCAACACAGGAAGCCCACACAAACTAAAATATTTTCGTACGGCTCAAAAATAATTTGAAAATGAAGTAAAATTTCCCCCACACAGTTTACAAAATGCGAAGACGCTTTAGAAAATTTTTAATGTTTCCAGAGTTAGAAGAATGTGCTACCTTTACTTTCAAAATTGGACTTTTGCTGTTTTGTGCTTCCTGTGGCAAACATTTTGGTACTAGGAAATTGGGCTTCCTGTGGTAGAGATCGCAGGCTCAAATGAGCTCAAAGCAAAACAAATTCCACATGGACGACGATCAAACGTGTAAAAAATATCATTCATTACGATATGCCTGCTACAAATAGGGCTTTTTCTTTACTAGGAATCACCCTCAGGTCATTTAGAAAACTTTTCCTACCTGCAAATCACAAAAATAATACATATTTACAGAGATTTTTTCATTTATCTCGAGGTACATGAAGTAAATTTGATTCAATTTTTTCAGGAATGAGGAATTAATGGGGTTAAAAAGTTATCAAATTTTGATTTCTTATGTTTCTGATTACACATTGGATTCTGTTTTTAGGGCCTTTGTTAACAGGTGATTATGAATGGAAAGATCCGAAGTCGCCTGAGGAAGTGTAAGTTGAAGTGTTTGACAAGCATTTGGCATCCCTCGTGTGGTATTTCAGCCTACTAGACTCTGCAGACATTACATAATGTGTTACTTATAATGAATGAGAAAATTTTTAGAACATCATATATCAGTGCATATCATATAGATATAATCGTATTATGGAATATTAATCTAGCTGGATGTAACATCACTTGAGTATTATTTCTTTCTTTGAAATGGGAGAAATTGAGGTCATATTCAAGAGTGGTTCAATTTTCATTATCAGGGTGAATATAACATATTTAGACTCAAAAGGGAACAGAACAGAAGTGAAAGGAAAAGTCGGCGATAATGTGATGTACCTTGCTCATCGGTACAACATACCCATGGAAGGTAAGAAATAATCCATCATAAACAGGGCTCAAAATAATGGTCGGTCAACAGACAATGCCGGCCCTGCGTAGCCTGTGTAGAAGCAGATTTGGGTGTTGGATTGGGGCGGCAATTGGAGAGGGGATTGGGCCCACAGACCCCTCCCCCTCCCTTCAGTCCTGCAATTGCCAATCACCAATCGCCATTTTCCGTTCGCCCCTTCAACCTTTTTTGGAATAGGTGTATACGGTATCGGTCACACATGTTTGTCGCTGGAAACAGCTATGTGTTTTTCTCTCATGAAACTACTATTTGGTGGGATCCATTTATTTTCTAGGTGCCTGTGAAGCGTCATTAGCTTGTTCAACCTGTCATGTATATGTCAAAGATGAGTATATGGATAAGTTGAATGAACCAGATGAAAAGTAAGTAAGATATAGTGTTTCCCCTTCATCCCAAATCAGTTTTTCCATCTAGTTTTAAGCCATCTCAGTTATAAGCTCATCAAAAAACCCTTACAAATGACTATCAGGGCTTATAATAAAACAGGATTTTACTGTTAAATGTAAATTGCTATAATTTCTTATAGAGAAGATGATATGCTTGATATGGCTCCCTTCTTACAAGAAAATTCAAGATTAGGTTTGTCATCATTTTTCTTACCTCTTTAATAGAGAGAAATCACAGTCGATCATTAGAATTAACTTGGGAAGTGAGAAAGTGTAGGGGAATGTGAGATGGGGTAGTGTTTCAGGGTTTGATCCGTGAGTTAGCCATGCCCTGATTTAATTAGATCAGCCCAGAGGTTGGTTAAAGGTTTGATCTGTGAGTTAGCCGTGCCCTGATTTAGATCAGCCCAGAGGTTGTTTCAGGGTCCTACACACCAGACATCCCCTCTGTCCTCATATGAAATAATATTATATTTTATATTTTTTAGGTTGTCAGATTATCTTAACCAAGGACCTTGAAGGACTTGAGGTTACTCTTCCTCAAGCTACGAGAAACTTTTATGTTGATGGCCATGTACCACAGCCTCATTAGATCAAACCATTCATTTTTATTTTAAGAATTTGTTCAATATAAAATTTGTCTTGCTTTGAAAAAATATAAGCCAATACTTTTCTGTTCTGGGGGTTTGGGGGTATCCATAGCGTGCATTATCCTCCCTAAGCTTACATGCCCCCATCAAGTTCAGCATCAATGATAGACTGTTAGCAGTCCCCCTTTTCCATTCAGACTCAGTGGAGTCAGCTTTTTTCCCTGACGGGGAGTGAGGACTAGGTTGAAGCAAATGTGTCCAAGTCTGAAAAATCCTGACTCTACTGTCTACAAAAATGATGGAATTTAAAGGTTTTGCTGCCAATAATTGCCATGATTATTATGTATAGTAATATGTAAAAATATTAATAATGCAATCTATTACTGTATTTATCAATTTCATTGTTATGGAAATATTGTACAACACAAGTCTATATTTTATTTCTGTGATATAAATAAAATCTCTACATACATCTGTATTAATCACTAACCTTATAGTTGCATTGTTTTTGTAAAATATTCATAACTTGGGGAGTGGAATGTCCAAGGGGTGGGGAGGGTCTGAAGAGGGTATATTGTGTAGTTCCAGAAAATATCCATACCTCCAACACAGAGGGGGATTGGAATATCCAAGGGGTGGGGAGGGTCTGAAGAGGGTATATTGTGTAGTTCCAGAAAATATCCATACCTCCAACACAGAGGGGGATTGGAATATCCAAGGGGTGGGGAGGGTCTGAGGAGGGTATATTGTGTAGTTCCAGAAAATATCCATACCCCAACACAGAGGGGGATTGGAATATCCAAGGGGTGGGGAGGGTCTGAGGAGGGTATATTGTGTAGTTCCAGAAAATATCCATACCCCAACACAGAGGGGGATTGGAATATCCAAGGGGTGGGGAGGGTCTGAGGAGGGTATATTGTGTAGTTCCAGAAAATATCCATACCCCAACACAGAGGGGGATTGGAATATCCAAGGGGTGGGGAGGGTCTGAGGAGGGTATATTGTGTAGTTCCAGAAAATATCCATACCCCAACACAGAGGGGGATTGGAATATCCAAGGGGTGGGGAGGGTCTGAGGAGGGTATATTGTGTAGTTCCAGAAAATATCCATACCCCAACACAGAGGGGGATTGGAATATCCAAGGGGTGGGGAGGGTCTGAGGAGGGTATATTGTGTAGTTCCAGAAAATATCCATACCTCCAACACAGAGGGGGATTGGAATATCCAAGGGGTGGGGAGGGTCTGAGGAGGGTATATTGTGTAGTTCCAGAAAATATCCATACCTCCAACACAGAGGGGGATTGGAATATCCAAGGGGTGGGGAGGGTCTGAGGAGGGTATATTGTGTAGTTCCAGAAAATATCCATACCTCCAACACAGAGGGGGATTGGAATATCCAAGGGGTGGGGAGGGTCTGAGGAGGGTATATTGTGTAGTACCAGAAAATATCCATACCCCAACACAGAGGGGGATTGGAATATCCAAGGGGTGGGGAGGGTCTGAGGAGGGTATATTGTGTAGTTCCAGAAAATATCCATACCCCAACACAGAGGGGGATTGGAATATCCAAGGGGTGGGGAGGGTCTGAGGAGGGTATATTGTGTAGTTCCAGAAAATATCCATACCTCCAACACAGAGGGGGATTGGAATATCCAAGGGGTGGGGAGGGTCTGAGGAGGGTATATTGTGTAGTTCCAGAAAATATCCATACCTCCAACACAGAGGGGGATTGGAATATCCAAGGGGTGGGGAGGGTCTGAGGAGGGTATATTGTGTAGTTCCAGAAAATATCCATACCTCCAACACAGAGGGGGATTGGAATATCCAAGGGGTGGGGAGGGTCTGAAGAGGGTATATTGTGTAGTACCAGAAAATATCCATACCTCCAACACAGAGGGGGATTGGAATATCCAAGGGGTGGGGAGGGTCTGAGGAGGGTATATTGTGTAGTACCAGAAAATATCCATACCTCCAACACAGAGGGGGATTGGAATATCCAAGGGGTGGGGAGGGTCTGAGGAGGGTATATTGTGTAGTACCAGAAAATATCCATACCTCCAACACAGAGGGGGATTGGAATATCCAAGGGGTGGGGAGGGTCTGAAGAGGGTATATTGTGTAGTACCAGAAAATATCCATACCTCCAACACAGAGGGGGATTGGAATATCCAAGGGGTGGGGAGGGTCTGAAGAGGATATATTATGTAGTTCCAGAAAATATCCATACCTCCAACACAGAGGGGGAGTGGAATGTCCAAGGGGTGGGGATGGTCTGAAGAGGGTATATTGTGTAGTACCAGAAAATATCCATACCTCCAACACAGAGGGGGATTGGAATATCCAAGGGGTGGGGAGGGTCTGAAGAGGATATATTATGTAGTTCCAGAAAATATCCATACCTCCAACACAGAGGGGGATTGGAATGTCCAAGGGGTGGGGAGGGTCTGAAGAGGGTATATTGTGTAGTACCAGAAAATATCCATACCTCCAACACAGAGGGGGATTGGAATATCCAAGGGGTGTGGAGGGTCTGAGGAGGGTATATTGTGTAGTACCAGAAAATATCCATACCTCCCCCACAGAGGGGGATTGGAATATCCAAGGGGTGGGGAGGGTCTGAAGAGGGTATATTGTGTAGTACCAGAAAATATCCATACCTCCAACACAGAGGGGGATTGGAATATCCAAGGGGTGGGGAGGGTCTGAAGAGGGTATATTGTGTAGTACCAGAAAATATCCATACCTCCAACACAGAGGGGGATTGGAATATCCAAGGGGTGGGGAGGGTCTGAAGAGGGTATATTGTGTAGTACCAGAAAATATCCATACCTCCAACACAGAGGGGGATTGGAATATCCAAGGGGTGGGGAGGGTCTGAAGAGGGTATATTGTGTAGTACCAGAAAATATCCATACCTGCAACACAGAGGGGGATTGGAATATCCAAGGGGTGGGGAGGGTCTGAAGAGGGTATATTGTGTAGTACCAGAAAATATCCATACCTCCAACACAGAGGGGGATTGGAATATCCAAGGGGTGGGGAGGGTCTGAAGAGGGTATATTGTGTAGTACCAGAAAATATCCATACCTGCAACACAGAGGGGGATTGGAATATCCAAGGGGTGGGGAGGGTCTGAAGAGGGTATATTGTGTAGTACCAGAAAATATCCATACCTGCAACACAGAGGGGGATTGGAATATCCAAGGGGTGGGGAGGGTCTGAAGAGGGTATATTGTGTAGTACCAGAAAATATCCATACCTGCAACACAGAGGGGGATTGGAATATCCAAGGGGTGGGGAGGGTCTGAAGAGGGTATATTGTGTAGTACCAGAAAATATCCATACCTCCAACACAGAGGGGGATTGGAATATCCAAGGGGTGGGGAGGGTCTGAGGAGGGTATATTGTGTAGTACCAGAAAATATCCATACCTCCCCCATGGAGGAGAATTAGGATTTCAAAAAAATTCAAAAACGAAAACAATCAAACCCTTTCTATTACTCGTTAACCTCGTTACAACTCTCTGACTGATTTTCGTGAAGCTTTTCGTGATAAATCACTCATACGTGCGACATGCGTGATGTTATGCGTGACCAAAACGTGACAATCGACTTCCAAGAAAGGCCTGGATGCGAAGGATGACGTCACATCAGCTGAGTTCCTAGTAATCCAAGATGGCGGTCGTGATGGAAGGTCCCTTGTCTAAATGGACAAATGTAGTCAAAGGATGGCAATACAGATGGTTTGTTTTGGACGACAATACAGGTCTATTATCCTACTACACGGTAAGGACAAATCTGAACCTATTCTAGCTTTCTTTGGGTATTTTTAGAGCCCTCAATCTCAGGCTTATCTCATTTTTTTACCGGGATTTTTTAGTTTCCTAAAAGACTAACAATTCGACTTTTTAATACTTTCTTGGTCCACGATTTCAATCCTCATTTTCAACCATAAATAATTCTTTATATTTTATCCTCATTTTAAATTAACAAATCCAAGAAAAAATATATTTTGTATAATTCTTTATGAAGTGAATAAACTAGATTATTTATGGTTTATTAATTGATTAGATTTGACAATAAAGTACAAATTACTGTGTAGTTTTTGAAATATTGGACGTTTTAGAATTCTTAATTTTGACTATTGGAGTTTGAATACCACATGCAGTCATAAATAACTTGTAGACCAGAACTTTGCCTTATAATACGTCCCCTTCG
This sequence comes from Anthopleura xanthogrammica, assembly GCA_964019055.1. NCBI lineage: Eukaryota > Metazoa > Cnidaria > Anthozoa > Actiniaria > Actiniidae > Anthopleura > Anthopleura xanthogrammica. The sequence goes on along the minus strand of OZ025215.1, from coordinate 1,371,014 downwards.
TAGTTCCCTGCACCATCTTGAAAGGTAGCCGGGCCTTTGCATTGAAGCAAGAAGAAGGGTGAGCTTGCAATGATAAAGACCTTTTTTCCAACACCTTGGACAATTATTCACATACATGTCTCTATCATTGCAAGCTCACCTTTCATCTTGCTTCAATGCAAAGGCACAGCTACCTTTCAAGATGGCACAGGGACTTGTGAAGGGGGCTATTCTTGGGTGGTGTGCACCCTTGATGTACCAGTATACCACTCTCTACCAATGCAAACCAGATTGGATTCACGGGCTTAGGGTCATAAGTTCATCATGAGTAGAGTTGCTTGTTGGTACTCTCCTGTGTTTCAAGGGTTTTTCTCTGGGATCTCCAGTTTTCTTCTCCTTCATAAAAATAAACTGCTGATTGCACTGCTGTAGCTACAGGTCTATCAACACTACGCCACAGCATGCTTTGTAATTATGGTCATGTAACAAGTTATGTTTCTATTTATTTAGTCCAAGGAAAAAATGATGCGAGGTGCAAGACGAGGCTGCCTGCGACTAAAGGTTAGTCAACTTAATGTTTGGTGCTTTTCATAATTCTGCTACCTAACTGGCTTGCGACCTCTGGCATTTTGGCTTCAGTCAATGATGGGCCAAGGTCATTCCGATTGTGCAATAAGGAAATTCCCATGACCAGACAGCTATTTTGACACAAGAATTTCTTTATCATTTGAGATTGGAATGAATTAAGCTCATTGTTGATCGATAGAAGCTTTTAAAATATGAAAAATATGAAGTCTCAAATTGAGGGAAATCAAATTTGAGAGTTTCAAGTAAACCAAGGGGAAGTTTATTTAGATAATATTTTACGATTATTGTTTTCAGTTACAAGCAAAATATTTTTATTTTATTTATGCAAAAAAGGGGGGGATGACTAGTCCCCCCCCTCCCCCGCCCGCTTCCATCACCACCCCTGGATCCGCCCCTGATACCCTCCTAAAAAGTGTATTTTTTAGTATGGCAGATTCAAACCCTATAAATTTACAAGTGAAAAAAATAAACAACAGTGAAGTTACTAGTAATTTAAACACTGTAATTTTGCCATTAGTAACTTATTAGTAACATATTTTTAAATTTTTTTCCTAGGGTGCAAACTTAGGAATTGACGATGAAGATGACAGTACTTTTACAATTAGCTGTGACCAAAAAACCTTTCATTTTCAAGGTATTTATACAAAATGAAAGATATTTATAAATATTTACACAAGTTCTTCCTGATTAAGCTCTGTGTTGGAACTATTTTTGGAATTTCATTTTTTTGTTTTTAGCTCGTGATGCTGAGGAACGTGAACAGTGGATTCGAGGGCTTGAAGATACGATAAAAAGACATTCTCAAGTCAGGAAGGTAAGCTAGTTAGTATGAAAGTTATTAATGCGTAATTCAGGGTTTATATGGTTTAAAAAAGTCATCGAATTTGATTTTTCATTTAAGGCCCAAAAAGTTCAGGAAATTTTGTGTAAAGAGTTACAAGAATAAATCATCAAGTGAAGTTCTTTCGCAAAATTGTTTTCATAAATTGTAGTTAAATATTAATAGCAGATATCAGAGTTACATTCTGTGGCCTTTGAAGGTCATTGGAGTGTAACTCTGATAACTGCTATTTCTGAAAAATATATACAATTAAAGTGTTATTATTGCAGTTCTAAACTGATTCTGAGGTCATGGGAAAAACATGGAATTTTGTTTCCAATTTCATATTAATTTATGTAGAAGGAATATAATATTTCTTCTTTTACAATTCTTCTTTATCATGTTTGACCTCTTTACCTTGGCCGTAATGTGCTCCCATTTCAGACCACATTTAATTCCCTAGAGTATCATTTCTTTATTTAATGGTTGCACAGGAGAAGACATTCTTTCTTAAGTTAGAATTCTTCCAGTTTAGTTTTAGTATTATTTAGATTTGTACTATCAGTTTCAGATGTTATTCTATATTTCCTATACCTTTATACCCGTTCGCACTTTCCCCATTGGGTAGCGTAGATAGCATATGTAATCTTTTTATTCTTATATGCCAATACATATGTAAAGACACATGAATATGGAATATACAGCTGGAATATACACACGGTCTGAAATGGGAAAACATTACGCCCAAGCTAAAGAAGTCTATAAAAACCTAGCTAATGAAATGTTTAAATGTGATTCAGCAGTTATGTTTCATTTCTTTTTCCATTTCTTTTTTTTGGTCACCAGAGAGCAGTGATTGGGAGAGATTTTGAGCATTTCGACCCAACAAGAGAAAGCCTTGACCAGAGACTAGCTGAGACTGAAGCTTATTATAAAATTTTAACCAATCAAATGAAGGTATCTATTAAGATGTTTAGAGGATTTTAACCAATCAAATGAAAGTATCTTTAGATGTTTAGAGGTTTTTTTAAAGAAAACTGGTGACAGTAGGAAAGTAAGAGAATACGACATTCAACAAACTCAACTCAACTCAGATATGGTGTTGTCAAAAAAGAAAACCAGTGACCCCAAGCTTGAACTACAGTGCAATTTTTCACTACCACAGCATTCAATTTTTTTTTGTGCTACAACTTTCAACACACAGGTTCATTTTTATACACTGATTCTAAACATGGGGGACACAAATGGACGGCGTGGATTAAGGAAGCGAAAACAAGGCTAATCATTCTTCTATGATCTGTGGAAAGCTTGCTTTTCCCTTAGAAGTATGAAAACGATTCTTAATGGATGTAAATACAAGTAACAAAGATGACACAGATCATGGACCACTGACTCGCCTTGTTTCCGCCATGCTTGGAATCGATGTATTGAGGGAGGAAAACTGCCAGGGGAACCTGGATAAAAACCCTCTTGGCAATTTAAGGCCTATCATCAAAGCAACCCAATAACCAATATTATTAGTTCCTTACTCATCCAATTAGCTGGAATTGTGACATACAAAAAACCCTGGAGGAAGGGAGTGGGGAGCTGAGTAAAACAAAGAGGGGAGGGGAGGGGGAATACTGTAATTTTAGTAGTATTGCCATATGTATAATGATTTACAGTAATTCATGAATGTTTCTTTGCAGATAATAAAAAATCAGATGAACGCTGATACTGACAGTAATTCTTCTCAAGTAAGAATTCAAAGTTTTTACTTAATTCTGACGTTTATTTTAAGTTGTAATTTTAATATTCGATCTGTGAGTTGGCTGTGCTTCCAGCAGGTTAAACTTTTCATCTTGTTAATTATTTATTCCAATTTTAGTATTGTATTTAAAAAATTTATATAGGTTTTAAAATATAGCAGGAAACAGATGCTTCTTTCTCAGTCAGTAAAATATTCAAAATCAGTCGAATAGATATTATATTTTTGGCAGTTACTTTAATTTGTGATTACCATACTTTAAGTGGTTATAAATGTATGTGACTTTAGTGACTTTGGTACATGTACAAAAGCAATTTTGAAGGCATCATGTTATTATTTTATTGAAGGAATTATTTTCATTCATTTGTTGCAGAGATATGCTATACTCAAGGAGTCCTCAGAAGTAAGTAATATGTCATGTAATCGTGTTAGTTACAAAAAAATTTCACATTAACCAAGTATCCCTATTAAACATATATATGCAGGGCTCAAAATAACAGCCAGTCATACGCTGGTCAAGATGTCCGTTGATGATATTCTAGTTCTTTTTTAAATATGACCGGCCAACATGTCCATTCAAAACCGTATTTGACCGGTCAAGTACCAAATTTGCCTGGATGTTGACCATTGACTGGCCATTATTTTGAGCCCTGATATGTGAAGTGGTATTGATAAAAATTCTACCCAAAAGATAAGCTGACACAGGGATTCCATTAAAAGTGGGCAACTCTGGTGTCTACTTGCATTATCCAAGCCACCAAGAGCCGCCAGCTTTTGCCAAATGTTCCATGTCCCAATTTTATGGCCCCTTCATTGATACAGCCATATAAATTGAGTAATCTGCCTTCTTGAAATTTTGATAAAATCCCTGCTGATGTAAAATGTGTGGTTGCTTTTCAGAACATGTTGGATTCAATTGGCAAATGCTTACAGCTCATGTACTCAGTAAAACGAGAATGTGAAAAATCTGTTCCCAAGGCAACGCAGGGCACTCAACCTTTGCTAGACATGGTCAGTGACCATTATTCTGAAGAAGCATCAAAGAGTAACGTCGATCAAAATCAACTCCCCAATGATATTTCTTCGATATCTCCTAATACTGCAAGCGACAGAAAAGCTGACACCTCTCCAGAAAGACGGACAATGAGACAGACCAAAAGTGAATCTTCTTTGTCTATCGATAAACAATCACCCTCCAATGAAAATCAAGATGATGATGAAATAAAAATTAATAGAGTAATGTCAAAATCTAGCTTTGAACTGACGACACCGACGACAGAGGTAGCATCGTTAAATTTCGAGACTTCTGTCCCTCCTGTTGAAAATTCGTCCCCTCGAACGAATGTTCTGGCAGCGCCAAGTAGTGACTTTACATCTCATGTTACTTATGCTATAGCATCTCCAGTTGTCGGGGATGTTAGTGTGCCGTATGCGTCGTATTCTAGCAGTGATGAAGAAGATGTGGAGTTTTTTGATGCGTCTGAGTTTTCAGAAAACAGCATTGAAAAGAAAGATGAAACAAGGTAATATAACATACGTGTGTACAAGTACATACTCTTTCTTAGTATCACAAGTGAAATTGTACAATTTGCAGCTGCAACAAAGTAGGGATTGGTGGAAGTCGATTAAAGTGTTTTTTAAATGACATTTTCCAAAAACTCAAAGTTTTCAAGGGCATATGTTTATGGAATGTCATGGAAACGCTTTGATTGACATCGACAAAAACCAACTTTGTCGCAGCGATTATTCTGTGTGTACTGTTAAGAATGATCACATGGTGATATGGACTTCCTACTTTTACGTACAGTACATCAGTGAATAGTGTCCATTGAACCACCTAGTATATAGACCCATTGTAGTACATCGGAATGCAGCTCAATTTGGAGGACAAAGCAAATGATTCCAATAGACAATGTGCATCAAAACTCATGAAGCACTCTGGGAAACCGAGCCCTGCAAAAATAAAATCAAAGGAAATATCAGAAAAAATACTCTGTTATTTTCGTCTGTTGAAATACTTACATTTCTCTAGAAAATGTCGGAGGAAAAATTGTCAGACAAATTTTTAGAGGAGTCAAAAAAGCTTAAAGATTTGACTTCCCATAATGCTTTGTGCTAGAAATTCGAGCTCATGCACATTGGCTATTTTCAGGAGATTGAAATTCTTATGTTTTGTCCTCCCAATTGAGCTGCTTTGATGTCACATGCAAGGGGTCTATAGACACTAGTCTCTTCTGCAGACCTCACTTAAAGGCACTTCAAAAGTTTCTGACAACATTCTTCTTTCTTGTTGTTTCCATTCAGTTCTCCAAAACCACCCTCCTTACAAGTAGCAATCCTTGATGATGAAGGTGAGCATTTCTCAGCCCTTACAGAGTTACTTGTTGTTTCTCTCAGGACTGTGCTTCAAGAGATTTTCACCAGGCTCTCATTTTTCTTGCTTTTATTTTATAATTCTAAAATGTACCTGAACTTTTTTTTGTTATGAAGATGAATATGAGCCAATGGAGGAGGATGTCTATGGAAAAGAGTTAGGAGGTGAGTTAGTTTATATGTGGGTTATAGCACTGTTAAATTATATTGACACAAATCCACACGTAGGATACCATAGGGGAATTAAATAGGAAAACAAAGGCGCACGTGGAAAAAAAATGTTCTGACCAGTGCATTTTTTGCGGATTTTTTTGTCGTTCGTATTATAGAGGACATTATCTTGACCTGGAATTAAAAAAATTAATTAAACACGATTTTTTTCACCTTTTACTTTTATCTAAATTGGGCTCCCTGTGGTTATAGCAAATTATTTGACCAAGCAGAGTCATGAAGGTGTCTTCTTAGTTAATAGAGGTACTGGTCACTGTATTCATGACGCTGACGTTTTTGTTTCCAGCTGATGCAGTAGAGCAGCATAGTAGTGTTATTACTCATTTATTATCACAAGTCAGGCTAGGAATGGATTTGACTAAGGTAAACATTGCTCTCCTTTTGCATGCTCCTTTGTCAAATACAGGTCCAGCATATCGGTGAGAGTCCACGCCTCTCACCAATGTGATCCAGGTTGGAGTCCTGCTGGGCTCAGTGTTGTATGTGAGTAGAGTTTCTAGTTGGTTCTCTCCTGTGCTTCAAGGGTTTTTCTCCAGATTTTCTGGTTTTCCTCTCTCCACAAAAATCAACTTCTGAATTCCAATTAATTTTAATCATGGTTTAAGGGCCACAAGTTTGTCAGCCACTTGTTATTGTGCTACCCTCATAAATAAAAAACGAAGGATGCAATGCAAATATGTTAGTACATGAATTAAACAAGTCTTGCTTAAGGAGCGCCATAAAGGAGCACCAACAAGAAACTCTCTGATTGACTTTATTTCAGGTTGTGCTGCCAACATTTATCTTGGAAACAAGGTCTTTATTAGAGATGTATGCAGATTTCTTTTCTCATCCTGATCTCTTTGTAGGGTAAGTGTTTATTATGTTCATGTATGTTGACAGAGGTTATCCTTGTCATGTTTCCTGAGGATGTTGGTTTTGTTAGGGTTATTAGTTATTGTTAGTTGTGATATTGATGTTATTGATGATTCCTTGTATCATGGTTAGTGATGATGGTGAAAGTGATGGTGATGATGTGAATGATGGAATGATGGAAGCATGGATGATGATTATTATTTTCTGGTAATGATGATTGTCCACGACGGGACAGCAAGGAACATTGTTGAACTATAGACGTTTATATGAATTTGTTGCTTTTATGTTTTTCGGGTTACCTGTGGTGACGGGGACCCCCCGCAGTTGTTATGATTCCACATGGCGATTAAAATGTAAAAAGTTTTCTTCAATCTGCGTTATAATCCTCTAAAATTCCGCTCTAAATCTAGCCATCTAAGAAATATCTCGTCTCGTCGGGGTTCTCGAGCACATTTTGGTCCTTCGAGCCGGATTCTTTTCCAGCGTGCAGTCTTAGAGAAGCGACGAACGATGGATTTATCGAGTGGAAATACCGAAGAAAACAACCTGCTATTGGACCTACCAGAGACGACAATATCCCGTCCAAAGAGGCATGCGATCACTGATAAACCACCTGGTGTTCTATCCGAGGAAATATTCAAGGCAAAGGGAATTCGAAAGGGAAAGAAATCCAAGGTAACAAGGTTGGTTAACCAAATTCGTCAGTATATTCAAGAGGGAATCAATGTTAAATCGATCAAGGCCCTTCGTCAAGAATTAAATCAGGCTATTGAAATGATGGAAATGTCAAACGAAGATCTTTATATTCTTGAACCTGATAACGAGGAGCATGAGCAATGGATGGAAATGGCTTTGGAGCCTACTGTGCTGTGTTTGTCTGATATTGAAAGATATATTCAGCAAAATTCCTCTTCTACAAGATCCAGCTGCAGTTCGAGGTCAAAATCAAGTCGATCAGGCTCTTCTAGTTCTAAATATTCTACAAGTGTGACAACCGTTTCTGTCTCAGACGTGCAGTCAAACCGGAGTCAACCAAAGGCAGCTAAGCCTGAAAGGGAGTCACAGCCAAGTCAAAGGAAAGCAACATCAACTACATTTAGCCATTCTAAATCTAGTTCGTTGTACCAAGACAAGCTGTTAGAAGCTAAGCTCATAGAACATGATATTCAAGTGATTTCAAAGCAAACTGAAGAGGATAACCGTCTGATGGCAGAACAAGAAAGGAAAGAACAACAACTGAGAGAAACTCAAGCTAAAATCGAACAAGAGAGCTTCGAGTTACGAAGATTAAATGAAGAAGCCATGAGAGCACGTAAACTGAGGACTTTGGAAGAGAACAAGCAACGAGCAATTTTAGAAGCCAAATTGCTACAAGATATGGAACAAACTCAGAGGGATCCCACTCCAGTATCAACTTCTTCGGTAAGTTTACTGTCCGGTAATAAGAATCCCATTACGAATGATTTCCCATTGGCAAGAGAAATTAGCAAAGCCGGTGGTCATGTTCAGCTAACAGGAACCACAAAGGGTGGTTCAGAAGAACATGGGCCTAGTGACATACACATTCAGAACTCTAGCACCCCACAGGTGACTAGTTCCCATTCAGCATTGTTTTTCACACCGACTCCAGTATCAACTTCACAAGGAAGTTTGCTGTCAAGTCAAACCCCTCTCAACACAATGGATAAACATGTCAAGGAAACCTACACAACTAGTGTTCACGTTCAGTCCAGGGAGACCACACAGGGTGGTTTAAAACAACCCAAGCCTGGTATTGTTTACACACAGAACTCTAGCACCCCACTGGTGACTAGTTCGCACCATATGTTGTTATCCACACCTCCATTTGTGCCATCATCAGCTCATGCGAATGCCTTTGGTGAAGATTCAGCAGAGCGGATCCCCAGTATCCCCAATCAAGGTTTGATGCCAACGTCAATGCAGACAAACTCCCCTTGGAGAGGTCAATGGAGCAAACCAGAGCAGATTTTCTCATCTATACATGATACAAGTAAGGTAAAGCCAGAGTTACCGAAACTGTGGGGACAAATCCCTACCTTCATGGGTCCTCCCCAGGACCAGTGGATTGACGAGCTAGACGAGTCTAGCCCTTACCAAGACCCAGGATTGCACCACCGTGTTGCTTACGGAGCATCTGCGTTTGAACGATCCCTACCAAAGTTCGAGCTCCATAGGTTTGATGGATCAGCCATGGCGTGGCCTCACTGGATCAGCAGATTCAAGAGTGTAGTTCATGACCAACCATTTCTCAATGATCATCAGCGGATGGCCTACTTACAGTCTCTTGTGACTTCAGCAGCGAAGACTGAGATACAGTATCTCGGTGAGGACGGAATGAATTATGCAGTAGCCCTGAGAATTCTGAAGAGCAGATTTGCTGATGCAGGCAAGATTGTGCGAGCAGCTATTTCCCAACTGAAGGAAGCTCCGTCCCCCCGTGTCAGTGACCATCAAGGAATAGTCAAGCTTTACCAGACTCTACGATCTGCAGTAGTGATATTGCATCGACAACGGTTTATTGCAGACCTACTGAGTGAAACCAACGTTGCCATGGTCGTTGAGAAGTTACCAGACGCCCTCGCCACCAAGTGGGCGATGGAGGTACAAAGACATGAACTGCTTGGAAGACCGAACCTTTTCGATCTTGATCGATGGTTGTCAGAACAGGTGCGATGCAGACAGCAACTGGTCCAAAGAGAGCCAACAATGAAGAACACCAGCAACCTTAAGCTTCAAGCCTCAAAGAAAGATCACGGTGTCAGAGCTAGCACACTCGCTACAAATCTTAATCATAATTCTGAGGCAAAACCCAAGGACAAACCACCTCGCTCGTGTTTGTGTTGCGGACAGCCTCATTCATTATACAGCTGTGGTGATTTCCTTAAAAGATCTGTGTCTTCACGTCGAGAAGTTGTGAACAAAGGAACTCTTTGCTTCAATTGCCTAAGGACTGGTCACAAAGCAAAGGACTGTAATTCCAAAAATCGTTGCAATGTAGAAAATTGCAACGGACTCCATCACAGTCTCTTACACGAATCCAAGAAAACAGACTCAAGTACGTCTACAAACTCAGTCCCAACTCAGCAAGACAACACTCCTAGTGCTTCAAGTAAGCAGCAGCCGCCAAGGGCACCTGCCAATACGGATGTACATTCTGGTGCGGCAAATACACGTGTGACTTCATCCGCATTGTCCAACAAAACAGTCTATTTCCAGATAGTCCCGGTGAGAATTGAAGGAGTCAGAGGGGCGGGACCCGTAGACACTTATGCGATATTGGATGCCGGAAGCTCCGACTCTTTGCTTCGTCAAGACATAGCTGACACCCTTAGACTTGAGGGTCCAGAACATCGGCTCACTCTAGGAAACGTGGAAAGTGAAGGCGTCCAGAGGATCTCCCAACTACTGAGCTTGAAAGTCATTCCAATAGGAACTGGGGCATTGAACAAGACAGTTAATATTGCACGTGCTTGGACGGTCCCAAGGCTGAACATACCACCACGTCAACTTGTGAAAGAGAGAGACAAACAAAAATGGTCTCATCTACGTGACCTCGATCTTCCAGAAGTGTCGACAAACCAAGTTGGTCTCCTGATCGGAGTAGACGTCCCTGAAGCCATGCTGCAACACGAGTACCGAAGAGGACCTAAAGGACAGCCCTATGCAGTTCGAACAGATTTCGGTTGGGCTGTGGCTGGTGCTGATCATGGAACTGCGTTTGAGAATAGCGACAAGCCAATCCACGTTGGCCATGTGGGTGTTACTATCGTTGAGCAGCAGCTAAACCGTCAACTCGAGGACTGGTGGAAGACAGAATCCTTCGGCACCAAGTTCGACCGTCAAGAGCTCCGATCTCAGGAAGATGAGAGAGCGCTGCAGCATTTACAAGAGAACACTAAGTTCCGAAAGGACTTAGGACATTATGAAACAGGCTTGTTATGGAAAACGGAGTCGCTGAAGCTCCCGAATAACTTAGAGGTTGCGGAGAGGAGACTTGCGCAGCTCGAACGAAGTCTAGACAAAGATCCGAATAAAGCAGCGCTGTACTACAAGACTATGAACAGTTATATTGAAAAGGGGTACGCTAGAAAACTTACAGAAGACGAAGCCAACGTTCAACCGGAAAATACTTGGTATTTACCTCACCATGCTGTAACCAATGTCAACAAGCCGGGCAAGATTCGTGTGGTGTTTGATGCCGCCGCGGAACACAAAAGCATTTCCCTAAATACAGAATTGGTGTCGGGACCTGACCTACTCAACAGTCTGGTCGGTGTCATCATGAGATTCAGGCTACACGCGTACGCCTTTACAGCCGACATCGAGAGCATGTTTTTTCAAGTGTGTGTCATAGAAAGAGATCAACCCTCACTCCGATTCCTGTGGAGAGGTGAGGACAGAGACAGACCTCCTGATGCTTACCAAATGCTGGCACTGATATTCGGTGCAAAGTGCAGCCCTTGCTGTGCCAATTACTGTCTCAAAGCAGCAGCTACAGATAGTCGAGAAAGCTATGATGCCTCTACTGTGAACACTGTTCTTAACGAATTTTACATGGATGATGTCTTGAAGTCAGTCAAGACTGAAGATGAAGCAACTCACCTGACACAACAACTGATAGAGCTTCTCGCCAATCACGGGTTCAGGCTCACAAAGTTCCTAAGTAACAGTAGAAAGGTCTTGGCCAACTTACCTTTACATGACATTGCAGGGTCCATTTCCAGTCTGGATTTGGACAACCTACCAGTTGAAAGAGCCCTAGGGGTCCTATGGAACACAGAGAAAGATACCTTAGAAGTAAAGGTATCTCAGAAAAGCCTTCCACCAACCAAGCGAAACATCCTCAGACAAATTAGTACGGTGTTCGACCCCATTGGATTTGCAGCTCCATTCATCCTGAGAGCAAAGATCATCATGCAGCAGCTGTGGAGGCAAGGTTACTCCTGGGATCAGCCGATCTCTGGTCCCATTCTTCAAGCGTGGGAATCGTGGAACGAGGATCTATCAAAACTTGCTGACTTCAATATTCCAAGATGTTATGCAGATGTCAAGAAAGAAGTTGCAGATGTCCAGCTACACATATGTGCTGATGCTTCTGAAGATGCATTTGGAGCTGTGGCGTACCTCCGTCACGAGTACACTGATCACACCTATAGCTGTTCCTTTGTGTTCAGCAAGACTCGACTAGCCCCGGTCAAGCCACTAACAATTCCAAGATTGGAGTTGCAAGCAGCAGTCCTAGCCGGCAGGATCGGGCAGATGTTATCTAAGGAACTCAAACTCTCCAAAGATCAAATAACATACTGGACTGATTCAGCAACAGTGCTACAGTACATAAACAACACGAAAGCAAGATTTCACACATTTGTTCCTAACCGAATTGCTGAAATCAGAGAAGCATCAAACCCCAATAACTGGAAACACATCCCTGGAAAATTGAATCCAGCTGATGACTGCTCACGAGGATTGAGAGTCGAGGAACTTCTAGACGATAACAGCAGATGGATCAACGGACCACAATTTCTTACACAAGATAAAGACTACTGGCCTGAACAGAAAGAAATCGCTGCACCAGAAGACAAGGACCAAGAAGTAAAACCTGATCTATGGTGCGCTTTCACCTTCTCAAGTGACGAGGAATTCTTGAATCCAGAAAGTTTTTCCTCCAACCACAAGCTGATGAGAATAACGGCATACCTCCTTAGATTTGCTAACAACTGTCGAGCTTCAAAGACCACTGAAAGAAAGACAGGTCCACTGACTCCAGACGAAATAGAGAAAGCAGAATCTCTCTGGACGAAAAGAGTGCAGAATCAAGCCTACTCAAGTGAGATATCAAGTCTGCAGAGAGGACAAGAGATTAGTCACAGTAGTCCGATAAAGTCCCTGAATCCAGTTTTAGATAAAGAAGGAACTGTGCGTGTAGGTGGTAGAATTAAACATGCCCCTATACCGTATGAAGCCAAGCATCCTATAATACTGCCCAAGTTTCATAGGATAGTGAAACTCATTATTTCAGATCTACACAAGAGGTTGAATCACTCGGGAGTGGAGATGGTGATCTCAGAGCTACGCCAAAGGTACTGGATACCCCAAGTAAGAGCGACGGTGAAGAAGATTATACAGACCTGTCCAACATGTAAAAGAAACAGCTCACAGCCAAGTCCACCAATGATGGCTAATCTTCCACCCAGCCGATTACAACCATTCTCTCCACCCTTTTACAACACAGGCGTTGATTATTTTGGTCCAATGCTTGTGAAACAAGGACGATCGACAGTAAAGAGATACGGTTGTCTCTTCACATGTATGGTAACGAGAAGTGTGCATCTTGAAATTGCGCACAACTTAGACACTGACAGTTTTATCATGGCGCTCAGAAGACTGATCGCCAGACGTGGGAAACCTAGACACATCTACAGTGACAACGGGTCTAACTTCGTTGGGGCCGAAAGAGAACTGAAAGAGTGTCTTGAAGACTTGAACCAAGAAAGGATTTCTGACGTCCTGACACAAGAACAAATCCATTGGCACTTCAATCCACCAGCCGCTCCACACTTCGGAGGCGTTTGGGAAAGACTTGTCCAATCTGCCAAGAAAGCCCTCAAGGTAACATTGAACGGACAATTGGTGAACGACGAGGTACTCCACACCTTGATGGTTGAAGTGGAAAGTCTTTTGAACAGCAGACCACTTACCCATGTTAGCGTCGACCCTCAAGACCTAGAACCAATCACTCCCAACCATTTTCTCCTTGGTAGAAATAGCCCAAATCTGCCCCCTGGGACGTTCGATGACAGAGATTTGTACGCTAGGAAGCGATGGAGGCAAGCGCAAGTTTTAACAGACCATTACTGGAAACGGTGGCTACGCGAGTACGTTCCCAATCTAACCGAGCGCCGAAAGTGGCACGCCCCTGCAGCTCGACAACTGAAAGCTGATGATGTCGTGCTTGTTGTTGACGAGAATCTACCCCGAGGCCAGTGGAGGATAGGAAGAGTGATCAAGACATTCCCAAGCGAGGATGGCCAAGTGCGAAGTGCTGAAGTAAAGACAAAGTATGGACAGTACAAGCGTCCCGCCGTGAAGCTGTGTTTGCTACAAACTCATTGATGTGCTTCTCGCACAGGGGCGGGAATGTCCACGACGGGACAGCAAGGAACATTGTTGAACTATAGACGTTTATATGAATTTGTTGCTTTTATGTTTTTCGGGTTACCTGTGGTGACGGGGACCCCCCGCAGTTGTTATGATTCCACATGGCGATTAAAATGTAAAAAGTTTTCTTCAATCTGCGTTATAATCCTCTAAAATTCCGCTCTAAATCTAGCCATCTAAGAAATATCTCGTCTCGTCGGGGTTCTCGAGCACAATGATGATGATGATGATGGTGGTGGTGGTGATGATGATGATGATGGTGGTGGCAGCAGTGATGATGGTGATGATGGTGGTAATGATGATGATGATGGTGGTGATGATGATGATGGTGATGATGGTGGTAATGATGATGATGATGGTGGTGGTGATGATGATGATGATGGTGGCAGCAGTGATGATGGTGATGATGACAGTGGTGAAGATACATTTATCAGTAATGGCTATAATGATGACCATGATGATGATGAAGACAGAGCTATAAGGCAAGGGCAGATCCAGGGGGAGGGTCAGGGGGTCATACCTAAGGGTCCATTGTTTGTTTTATCCTAAAAGTTAGTTTTGCCAGAGGTTTGAAGTAAATTTTGTAGGAAGTACATGTATATACATTTGGACCCCCCTCTCAACACATTCCTGGATCTGCCCTCATAAGGGCCGGTCATTGGACAATGTTTGGCCAGAATTGGAACTTGTCCAGTCAAATCCTTGCCTTGTCGGTCATTTTGACCAGTAACATTGAGCCAGAAACAAGGTATTACCAAGCTAAAGCTAATTAACAGTAGCTGGTCATCATGACCGGTGACTGACGGGCGGTTACTTCAAACCCTGGAAGATGCTGTTGATTGCTAGAATGATAACAAATTGATGATATTAATGTTTTCTTTCATAGAATTGTCGAAAAGAAAACACCACAAGAGAGAATCATACAAGTTCTTAGATGGTACTTGTCTGCGATGAGTGCTGGAAGAAAGGTAAAAATCATTCAGTCTTAATGAAATATTTATATTTATATTTGAAGTTTTGTCTGTAAAATATATATATTTTAGATGTAACTATTTATCTACATAGGGATCAGTAGCAAAGAAGCCCTATAATCCTATTATAGGAGAGACTTTTCGTTGTTTTTGGACTCTACCAGAATATGCTGCTACTAGAGATAAGGTAAGCCTACTAAGGAGGTCATAAAGCCTGAAAAAATTGACTTATAAAAGTTAAATCTGAGATAAATCTAGATTTTCGGCAGAGGTTTTTGATATTTTGTATACATTCACTATGATATTGTATACATTTAATATATCCTTGAGTGGAAAAATAAAATAAAGAAATATCAGTTTCCCGAGTTGCTGGGCTACTAAAGATGACACCTCAGTTTTGCAAATTTTCCCGATTCTCATTGGCTAATATTTTTCCTCAGATCAGGTGGTTGTCACTAACACTCACAATGCCTTACAACTCTCGCTGCCTCACTGTCGACACCACTACGAAGCCTAAAATTCTCCTCATTAACGTTTTCTTGTTTATTTCACCAGACGCCTACCACAGATGGTCCTGTTCCATGGGCATCAAAAGATGACGTGACATTTTTAGCTGAGCAAGTGTCACATCATCCACCCAGTAAGTCACACCTTGCCTAATGCGCAATGGACCTAAAAAATTCTCCTAAAACTTTCACTGAATATTTTTGCTCTACAGTCTCGGCTTTCTACGCAGAAAATCGTACTAAGAAGATCTCATTTGGCGCCCATATTTGGACCAAGTCGAAGTTTCTTGGTTTGTCAATTGGTGTTGAGAACGTCGGGCAAGGTAAATAACATCCCATTCTCTTTCCTTTTCTTTTACCACAGGAAACCCATCAAATTTTGCTCGATGATAACGAAAAAAGCCCACTTCCGAGATGTGCTTCGCTTGTCTCGCACAAAGGTTTCAATGTGAGGCTCCGTGAAGGAGAAAAGAATGAATTTAATTTAGCATGAAGCCTCGTACTGAAATATGTGCGTGTGACAAGCGAAGCATATCTTGGAAGTCTGCTATTTTTCATGAAATACTATTTATCTTATTATGGTTGTATTCTAGGCTGCGTATCTGTCTTGCCGTATGATGAAGAGTATGTCTTAACATTTCCTAATGGTTATGGAAGGTATGTATATTGGGATACCTGTGGTACGAGTCAAAACGAACACAACTGGGCACTGGGGACAAGCCTTTTTTACAGTGGTCACTCTTGCCCCAAAGCCTTGTCATTCTTACTGCGCATGCTCAAAGAATGCCAGAGTCTCTGCATGGGACTATGCGCATTTCCCTCATATCAAAGCTCATTAATTATGACACAGGGAGCCCAATTTCTTGTGCTTTTAGGTCCATTCTTACAGTCCCGTGGATGGAGATTGGTGGTAAAAGTTCTATAACTTGTGCTAAATCGGGGTACAGTGCTACGATACAATTCCACTGTAAGGTAAGAAACCACAGACAGCGACCTCCTGTTTTATGGTTGATATTCTTGAAATAGACCCCCTTACACGTCACTTAACAATACAAGTCGCAGACGAGATTTGATTTGAGGCCTATTGAATTTTTTTTTGGTCTTTCTTGTTGTTGGTATTTTTCTCGTGCTTGAGGTTTTTTTTTTACAGCGTGCTCTATTTCTATATAGGTTCATTTAGATTTCGTGTGTACACAAAAGATACTGTCCTGTTTTATTGGTCCATTCCTAATAACACAAATTGCGCGCGCATATAGTTTTTGGTTTTGAATTATTGTCAAAATACTTTAGCCCTAAAGATGCACTAGTATTGTGAAAGCTTGGCAATTAATAAAAAAACATAGAAGGGACAAAATCGTACCGTTGTTGTAGTTGTCGTTGTCGTCGTTGTCGTTGTCGTTGTAATGCCATTTAATTAATATTTTCTTCTTTTTTAGCCTTTTTACGGAGGAAAGAAACATCGTGTAACTTGTGAAGTCATGTAAGTTAGATAATAAAACAAATATATTATGACTGTAAAATAACTTACGGTACAAGCGTACCGTACCGTGACCGTGGCGGCAGCATGTCGAAGCATTTTCACTGGATGACGAGTTATCTCGAGCGCCTTGGTTGTTCAAGATTATAGCCGTTCA
Organism: Anthopleura xanthogrammica; assembly: GCA_964019055.1. NCBI lineage: Eukaryota > Metazoa > Cnidaria > Anthozoa > Actiniaria > Actiniidae > Anthopleura > Anthopleura xanthogrammica. Next base: position 1,354,131 of record OZ025215.1, on the reverse strand, counting down.
ACTTTAAAGCTTCAGCTGAAATATTTAATCCTTCTACTCAGGGCTCCAAACGACAAGAAGCCGTTCCTGACTATCAATGGTGAATGGAATGGATTGATGTTCGCCAAGTACGCTGATAAGGAGGTAATGACGGTGATGTTGAGTCATAATGATGGTGATGATAACTAATGATGGTGATAGTGATGATGATGATGATTTTGATGATGGATGATGATGATGATAGTGGTGATGATCGATGATGATGATGATGGTGGTGATGATGATGGATGATGGTGATGATAATGATGGTGATGATGAAGATGGTGTTGATGATGATGATGATAGTGGTGATGATCGATGATGATGATGATGGTGATGATCGATGATGATGGTGGTGATGATGATGATGATGATGATGAAGATTGTGTTGATGATGATGATGATGATGATAGTGGTGATGATGATGAAGATTGTGTTGATGATGATGATGATGATGATGATAGTGGTGATGATCGATGATGATGATGGTGGTGATGATGGTTGATGATGGTCATGATAACTGATGATAGTGATGATGATGATGGTGATAGTGATGATGATGATGAGAGTGTTGATAATGCTTAATTATAATGTAAAATATGTCGTATTTTATGATGAGGATGTTGATGACGAAATTGACAAGGAAGGCGATAATAATGGTGACAATGATTGTGATAATGATGATGGCTCATGATGATGATGAATATCAATGGGGTTGAAGGCGGTATTGGTTGCGACACTTTTGTCGCTGCTGTTGCTGTTGGAATATAATAATTTTGTTTTTGACAACGATGATAACGATGATGATGGTGATGATGATGGTTATGGCTATAACGAGCATTTATGAAATTATTAAACCAGGACAAATTTATTTATCTGATTCCAGGAGGAAGAACTCTTCATAGACGCGAAGAATTTCCCAACCTATAGAAAGATAGTCAAGAAAATCGAGAACCAGGGAGAGTACGAGTCAAAAAGGTATGCTGTTCACACTCTTTGATTACATCTTTTTCTCTCTATCCCTTCCTTCATCTGCATCCCCTTCCATTTTTCCCTCTCTGGGTCCCTCTGTGAAAGGTTGCGCTACTAATGCGCCTCTCATTGCTGTGGTCATTAGTTCGATCCCCAGAAAAAAAAAAAAAAAAAAGAAAAAAAAGTTCGATCCCCAGACTCGCCTTCATTTGTGAGAAGAGTTTATTTGTTCTCTCTTGTTCTTCGAGGGTTTTCCTCCCTCCGCAAAAATCAACCTTTAAATTTCATTTCGACCATGAAATGATATCCACAGGTTTGTTAGCCACTGGCTATAGACCTCATCGGCTTGGGTGTAATGTTGTCCCATTTCAGACCACGTGTCATTCCCCAGAGTATCATTTCATTGTTTAACGGTTGCGCATGAGAAGATACATGAATATGGATACAACTCAAACAAAGAATCTTATTCTCAAGAGAATGACACGTGGTCTGAAATGGGACGACATTACACCCAAGCCGATGAGGTCTATTGAGTGCTCTCGTGAAACAAAGACGATTTCTACCTCTTTCCCGGCGCCTTCTGTTGTCCCACTGCGCGCCTTCTTCCAACTTTCACCTGATTCGATCTTGCTGATTTTTTTAGATTGTGGAAAGATGTGACTTATAACTTGAAACATTCCAACGTAGATAAAGCAACGGATAGCAAACACATGGTAAAACATACTGATATTCTTGTTTTCAATCAAATAGTCTAAAAGCTAGTCAGAACTAACCAAAACATCGGATTTTTATAACTTTAAAACCCACAGCTCGAGGAAAGACAAAGAGCGGAAGCAAGAGAAAGAAAAGAAAAAGGGTTACAATGGGAGACAAAGGTATGACACAGATATCATTTGTATTTATTAGAAGGGGACCAAAATAGACCCCTGTGGTACTGTGTGCTTGGGTATGAAGATATCCTTTGTGTTTATAAAAAGGGAACCAAAATAAACCCTTGTGGAACGCCGGGGTATAGGAAGATATCTTTTGAGCTTATTAGAAGGGATCCAAAATAAACCCTTGGGGAACGCCGGGGTATAGGAAGATATCATTTAAGCTTATTAGAAGGGATCCAAAATAAACCCTTGTGGAACGCCAGCGTATAGGAAAATATCATTTAAGCTTATTAGAAGGGATCCAAAATAAATCCTTGTGGAACGCCAGCGTATAGGAAGATATCATTTAAGCTTATTAGAAGGGATCCAAAATAAACCCTTGTGGAACGCCGGGGTATATAGTATCCTTTGTGTCTATTAAAAGGGGTTCAAAATAGACCCCTGTGGTACTCCTAGGTATACGGATATCCTTTGTGTTGATTAGAAGGGAACCAAAACAGACCTCTGTGGAGCGCCTGAGTATAAAGATATCTTTTGTGCTTGTTAGAAGGAACCAAAATATACCCATGTGGCACACCAAAATATAGGTTAAAAGAGATTTGGATGCATACGTTGTGTTAATTGGTGTAAAGACCTTCTTTGGAACTGGTCGCTATAGAGAGGTTTTTGGCTAATAGATGGTCGCCCCATTCTATATGTCTGATTTTCTTTGGGATTTTTCTTTCAACCTTTAGTTATTCCACGAAGTGGGAGGTCATTGGCTGTACGATAGACCGCTACAGAAGATTCTAAATGAAGAAAGCTGAAATTCATAGGACATTCTGAAAATTATTACAAATGTTTCGAATTATTTTTATTGATGTAATTTGAAGTTGAAATGGAAAGGGAAAACGCTGTAAAAATCAAAACAAATGACGAACTTTAGGGAAATAAGGATTTAGGGGCGCTACCCCCTTTCATCAAGCAGTTGTATCAAGATGAAACCCAGGAACCGAAAGAGCACTTCACTATAGACCCCTTTCACGTGACGTCAAAGCAGCTCAATTTGGAGGACAAAACAAAAGAATTTTAATCTCCTGAGAATTAGAACCTATTGTTTTGTCCTCCAAATTGAGCTGCATTCCGACGTGCTGCAAGGGGTCTATTAGTAAGGAGAATAAGATTCTTTGTTTGAGTTGTATCCATATTCATGTGTCTCCTCATGCGCAGCCGATAAACAAAGAAATGACACTCAAGGGAATGACACGTGGTCTGAAATGGGAAAACATTACACCGAGGCTAAAAAAAAGTAGACCCATATAGTATGATTTCGTAACCAATTTTCAGGCTAAATTTAGTCTCCGTAAACCAGATTGAAAAATGCTTCCAACATACCGCGGCATCAAGAAAAAATAAACTAGTTCATATTTTCTTGCCGGTATATTTTGAAATTATCCTCTTTAAATACCATGTTTTCACAGCGTTTAAGGAGAATATCTGATTGTTTTACGCTACCATGTTGTTTTGTACCAAACGATTCAATGCATGTAAAATTTAAAAGAAATAAACATTCAGAATCTTGTAATAACTTACACTTTTAGTTGATGAAAGTTTGCAGAAAAAGGAAGAAAAAATAGGTCATCGTACTCGCAAATTTAGCGTTTGTGCCAAAGTGATTTCATTTGTTCTCACTGATGAAACAAACTCGTATCACTTATTGACTAACAGACAAAGTAAAAATAAAGAAAACAATGGAATCAGCTTCTTCTTATTTTTTTTTTCCTTGCCAAGAAAAGACACTCTAGTATCTATAGATGAGTTTAGTTTTTTTACGGAAAGTTTGCGAAAAGTGCGAAAAAAATACACCAAAACGCATAATTTTGGACGTTCGAAAAAACCATGAAGTTACTACGCTTATTGAGTGAGAAAGGAGAGAATTTAGAGACAACTTTTACCGTCAAAAGTACAATGTTGTTAGGGGCAACGGCACATGGTGAACGGTAAGGCACGTGGGCATTTCCTTTATGAGTGTGGGAACCGAAGATTCTGATTGGTTGAGGCATGTTTCACTTGCCGCTCTTTTATTGTAACCTTATGCCGTTGCCCCTAACAACATTGTAATTGTCACGACAAAACTGATGTCTCTAAAGTTTCCTGTTTCTCACTCAAGCGATAAGCGTAGTAAATTTAATTTGGAAAACAAAATAAATCACATAAATCAAATAATTGCACAAACTAAACGAATAACAATTGACAAAACAAGTAAACAAATTAATAGAATTAACAGTTGATTAAACATGAAGAACATTAGAAATAAAACAAACAAATTATTTAAAAAAAAAACTATATACGTAAATAATATTTCTAAATAATTGTACAATCAATTGCTCAACTATTTCAGTCCAAGCTACATACTTCGTATATTTGAACCTGCAACATATTTTTGACTTCATGACGTTTGATTCAATTTGTTGCCAAGAAAAATGCAAACATTGGCTTCATTTTGTCGCTAAAGGTCGCTGTAAAACGCTTAAAAATAGACATTTCAACTGAGCAGCAACATTTTGAATTTCGCTTCATGCAAACTATAACCGCACTGTCGGCTTCTTTTGATCTATTTTCCAACATGGCGGACATGTATGTGTAATTCCTAACCGGTAGAAATTCTCGGAGCGCTGAAAATTATTGAAAGACACTATAAATTCTCCAATTTTTGAAGGATTCTCCAGTTACGCTGTTCCGTTGGCGGACATCTCAAAGGAAACTTTATCCAGACGTCTATTAACCTTGATGAACTTTCTTTCAAAGATGTGACTTTGAAGAACAAATAGAAATGTCTAAGATTCATTGCCAAAGGCAAGAAAAATATTCAGGGACTTAGAATAATAATAAATCTTCGTTTTTCTACGTTATGATAATAGATTAATAGTTTTTTGCTCGAGTAAAGAGTGCAAATTGCTGGCGAGGTCAACTAACTAGGTGGTCTGGGCACGAATGGTTTTCAAAATGGCGGACGAAAAAATGCCGGGCACGAAAAACTTTCCTATCAGCTGAGCTAAAATTCGAATTATTGGCTCCCGCTGAAGTTCTTAGAAAAAGATCGTATCATCGACTAGTAGTGGTCTATATTTCACTCATAAATTGATAAAGTACAAAGATAATGCGATCTACACCTCTGTTGTTAATCCTCGGTGACAACACTGTGCAGTTGGTGTTTGGTTTTGCTCAGGATTATGCGTTGGTAACTTCAAAATCGACTCATAAATATTATTGCAGTGGAGGTATTTGCTCTCAAGCTTTGCATCTTGGATTAGCTAGAAGTGTTTACCGGAACTAAGGTGGAAAAAAACTGAATATTTGGAGTTTCCGTTTGACTACGATGGTCTACAATGGATCCTTTGTGATGTGTCTTCTAATTCAAGTCCACTAGCAAGCTACAAAGATACAATCAAAGATAACATCAAAAAGTTGTACTATTATCCAATTATCGACCTATCACTGGCAGTTTGTCAATCTTGTTTTCATCAAAAACAAGCGTTATAATCTTAACCTAAAATCTGAGTACTGATCCTATGTTAAAACATCTCAGTTATTTTTGACCATGGAGATCTCACAGCCGTCCTATGGATCCTCTTCAAGGAAAAGAAGAAAATTGGCTATATCTTTTTTCGTTTTCGGGTTTATTCTTGCTGTTGTGGGCATAGTTCTTATTACAGTTGCGATTTTGAGGAATTGTGGAGAAGCGTCGAAGCGATCCTACGAAGGTCAAGAGAAAGACATCCAATGTACATACTCAACCGAGGCCAAAAGAAGTGACTTTGACGACTTCTTAGATAAAGTTAAAAAGACTTACTTCGAACTCCACAAATCCAAAGCTGCTTACGATCCAGATAAAAGAAAAGCCACTGACATCAAAGGTTTTTTGGAGCACGTTAAGTCTGTGTACACTGCTTATGTCCCAACGCCCAACAATATCAAAGAACGTACAGATGCGGCGTGGAAACTTCTAGAGGAGATTAAGAACTTAGACATCGATAAGGAGAAGTTGAAAGCCCGCGAACGAAAAGCTTTAGTTCAAGTCAAGTTATTTTTGAAACACGTTTTCGGGACTCCATATGAGGTGAACTATTACACTGGTGATTGGATGTTAGGTCCAGATTCGTTTTGTTACAGCCTGATATGTTATCTAACCTATGATATATACGGATCACTACTTTACCACAAGCCGTACAACCTTAAAGACGTTGAACTTATCAAAACCAAGCTTTTGTCCAATAAAGTGGCTATCGAACAGTATATCAAAAATATGAAAATGGGAATTGAAAAAGGGATGGTTAGGAATGTGGAGTCGTGTAAGGCTGGGATAGATGCTTTGAAGCAGAATTATCTGCAGATTGCATTGCAGAATGAAACCGGTGAGTACGATGTTGATAGAGTTATCAAAATGTTAAAAATATGCAAAAAATTAATCGGCTTTTATAACCAGTGAAGAAGCGACCCGCGAAGTTCGATGTCTCGTGCAAACTATACCATTTCGACAGCCGTCAATCAAAATACTTTTTTACAAACATGCCACTTTCTTTTAGTTTTGAGCCTTTATCAATCGTATTACCTAGCTCTATCGCAAACTTTGGTCATAAATTTTTAGACGAACAAACTCGTTCCCAGTATTTTGATTGGCGGGCGTCGAAATGCTATAGTTTGCAAAACGTAGACATCAAGCTTTGCGCGTTGCACTTCAACGATAACGGTTATAAAGAGGCGAGGCAAGGCGATTGAGAAGAAGTTCCGTAAACTTAACCAAAAATGCCTGTCGGGGGAAGGGTAGGGAAGGGGTATGAACTGTCATCACTTCAAGGGAGAGCTGCATAGGAAGATACTGTGGTGAAATTACGGTGAGGATACTCTTGACCCTGTAACTTATGGCGGAAGATCGGATGTAGTAAATCACAGGAAATGCGAAAGAGAAGCTTGCGGGGACTAGGGACACCCAAGAGTTAATCCTCAGGAAAAATCGAAAAATCGTAGCCATGTTGGGTAGCAAGAGCAGTAAACATTGAATAGATATTGGGCCGGTGGTTTAGAGGACACATGGAACTGGATGGATGATATCGATGGATGGATGGATGGATGGATGGATGGATGGGATGGATGGATGGATGGATGGATGGATGGATGGGATGGGATGGGATGGATGGATGGATGGATGGGATGGATGGATGGATGGATGGATGGATGGATGGATGGATGGGATAGATGGATGGATGGATGGATGGATGGATGGATGGATGGATGGATGGATGGATGGATGGATGGATGGATGGATGGATGGATGGATGGATGGATGGGATGGATGGATGGGATGGATGGATGGATGGATGTATGAATGGATGGATAGATGGATGGGATGGATGGATGGATGGATGGATAGATGGATGGATGGATGGATGGATGGATGGATGGATGGATGGATGGATGGATGGATGGATGGATGGATGGATGGACAAATTGAATTACCAACTGATTGCTTGATTGACCGTTCCATTCCAGGTGTTTTAAAGGAATGGTTCGTGTCAGATCTATTGACACCATCATACTATAACAGCATCACATCAGCCATGAACGAGGAATGGAAAAAGAATCACAGTAATGTGAATGTCAGCGAATCAATGAAAGACTATCTGGTGGAATATATCGGTAAACCTATGGTCGAGCTCATGAGGTAATATGCGCTATAATAAGCTAGACTTTTATATATCAAGATAATTATAAGATAGAAGAACGTTTGAGTACTGAAAGAAATATTTTAATCACGAAGGATATGCATATGCGCGCGCATCTGCTCGAATTTAATGACAAGGGATAATAATAAACATTTAGAACAAACGAACCAGAAAGCTAGCGGAGCGGTTGACCGACCGACCGACCGACCGACCGACCGACCGACCGACCAACCAACCAACCAACCAACCCAGCAGTGCATGCATCAGGTTTCGTTCTCCCATGAAGCCTATCCCAAAGGCTGCTAATAAATAACAAATAAATTTCTGCATAAAACAGGTCATGTTTGTCTTCCCTCGTTCCTCCCAATAAACGTGTTCGTGATTTTACATCTGAGTACAAAATGTTGTCATAAATCTTCACTGCTTTACTCTACATTCTAGATATCTTCAACAAGATCATCTTCGTCACTGCGTCCCTAGTTCTGTGTCCAGCGGTCTTGCAAATCTCCCTCTAAAGTACGTCTACACAGACGGTATAGCCAATCATTCTAGGCCAACAGACCCCACCCTACCCTCGACAGATCAAGTTTTGAATGGGACGAAATCATATGGGATGATGATGCCGTATTTCACGACCAATAATATGACACCAATTGAGGTTAACAAGCTTGGATATGAAATGTTGGATAAACTCTACCCAAAGGTAAATAATTCAACATTAAGTGTATTCTTGATGGGCGGTCAATGCCATGAAGTTAAGGGCATGTTGCCACGTTGATTATCATAGCAAAACCAAGACATAATTTTTTGTCAAAGACATTATAGATGGCGACTGTGATGTCATCCTACCCAGAGAATATTTTTCCATGTTGGTTTTTAACGACAGAGACCAAGATCCAACTATTTTATAAGTCATCCAAAATGGCGGCTTTGATGTTATAGAAACCCATACGATAGATTTTTTACGAAAGCTCCAACTTAAGAATTTTGCATCATCATCATCATCATCATCATCATCATCATCATCATCATCACCATCATCATCATCTTCATCATCATCATCATCACCACCACCACTACCACCATCATTATCATTATCATTATCATTATCATTATCATTATCATTATCATTATCATTATCATTATCATTATCATTATCATTATCATTATCATTATCATTATCATTATCATTATCATTATCATTATCATTATCATTATCATTATCATTATCATTATCATTATCATTATCATTATCATTATCATTATCATTATCATTATCATTATCATTATCATTATCATTATCATTATCATTATCATTATCATTATCATTATCATTATCATTATCATTATCATTATCATTATCATTATCATTATCATTATCATTATCATTATCATTATCATTATCATTATCATTATCATTATCATTATCATTATCATTATCATTATCATTATCATTATCATTATCATTATCATTATCATTATCATTATCATTATCATTATCATTATCATTATCATTATCATTATCATTATCATTATCATTATCATTATCATTATCATTATCATT